>JAYKYS010000009.1:17800000-17957500 GCA_036924285.1 Asterella californica | reverse complement strand
CATTGTGAAAGCGCAGAATGTAAGCAAGGAATTTATTCATTACGCGAAAAGAGAATACAGACTCCAGAACATGTTGAAGAAAAAACAATACTTTCTTATAGATTGAAATTTAAAAAATTTAAAAAATGTCTTTATAAAAACAAACTGAAAATAATAATATGTTTTTATAAACTAAAACTGAAGAAAAGATAGTACTCTTTCTCATAACTTAAACTAGAAAAAATATTTTTCTTATAAATGAAAAATAAAGAAATAAGTATTCTCTTTTTATAAACTAAAACTGAAGAAAACTAATATTCTTCTTATAACTTAAAACTAGAGAAAATATTATTTGCTGTAAATCAAAACTGAAGAGAAAATAATATAAACTAAAATTGCAGAAATATAATATTCTCTCTTATGAATTAAAATTGGAGAATACATAGTATTCTCTCTTATAAATAAAAGTAGATCCTAAGCAAATGATCCCTACAAACCCACATATCACATGTATGATAATCGTATTTGATAATCTAATACACATTGTGAAAAGTTAAAATCTGAATGATCTTTTTGTTCCAAATCCCAACTTCAAAAATGAGATTGTTCTAGATTCATCGTCAATACTCAGTTGTGTTAGTACATTTGTAACTAGCTGGTGAAGTCACACTCTATTTGCTCATCAGATCGATCTGGTTAGAACATGTTCTTCATTTTGCTCTGGAACTGAAACATGAAATGATCCACCAGAACAGTTAACTCGGACACCCTTAACTGCAATGAATTGTGTTAAGAATTATTATATAACTTTGGAATTGCATACGAGACATGTGACCATGACAGTCACTTCAAGTGGGCAGCTTCAAGTATATAAGGAGACCTCGCGAGTGTTATTTAGTGAAGAATTTCTAAGCTGACGTCGAGAGGTTGCCAAACTTTTGCAAAAACTTTTGCAAATTTGGATCAAGACTTTGGTCAAGGTCGGACGTTGTCAACCAAGATGAGTTCTTGCTTATGGTCGAGAAAGTACACGAGGACTCTCACACTTTACTAGCTTGGAGGTCCAAAGTGTGTGAGAGCTCATGCACTTTAGTCGACGAAGGAGGTTTGGGTTGGAGAATCAAAAGTGCACGAGGGCTCGCACATTCCTTCTGAAGTGGAAAAGGGTATGAAAACGATTGAAATTTTACACTCGAAAGTGGTTTGGGATACTCAAGAGGTTTCAGTTTCGTCTGTAGCAATCAGTTTGGAGTGTGGTTGGTACTGTTGGATAGGTCTTTTTGGTAGCTTTCCAATGAGACCAAAATCACCAGATTTGGAGTCGTGTTGAGTGAGATGTGGTCGTTTGAAGTTTTGGGAAGACTTTAACACTTGAGAACAAAAGTGTGCCAGGCCTAGTGCACTTTTCATATTGAATGAGATTTCTGATTTCAAAGAGCTACAACTTTTCATGTAGAGGTTGATTTTGGACGTGTAAGGTACCATCAGAAAATATTTTCCAAGTACTTTTTGCTGATGTCAACAACCTCAGGTTTCAAGGAACAAGTGGAGAACTTCTCAAATAGAAAAAATCAAATACTTTGGGTGACTGTAACTATTGCTGGAGATATCCATTTAGGGTGGTTTGAGTATCAGTTAATAGAGTTTTGAGAGAGAATTGAAGATTGAAATACTCGTGAAGATTCACAGACTTCTTAAGTGTGTCTTGTAAGATTTTGTATATACAAAGGTATAAATAAATTGGATTAGGGAATAGAGTTGGTTATTTCACTTCACTATGTCTTTCACCACACCTTCTACAGCCAGATACGTCGCGTATTCCCAAACACATTTTTCACGTGCAACAATAAGACGAATATCAGCTAACAAATGTTAACTAACTTACGCAAAGTGCAACATCGACCTCAACAATTACTTTTTAAAATTTTGATGTTTTTCCAGTTGCTCTATCGATTTATCATGTGATCGTAACAACCACCTCGTACAAAATGGTTGCTACATATGAAGAAAAGAGGAGAGCATCAAATGCTTCCTTATCTATAAAATCGTCATGGTTGTAGAACATAGTTCGTCATTTTCTCGATCGACAAATGAATAAGAACTTTAATATCTTCTTCTTCTTCCATAGATCTACTCTTCCTCTCCATTATGATTAGATTTTTTACTCAAATCTATAACAAGCGTGCGTAACTTTTGAGAGTCTTAGAGAGCCTTCCGTTTCTCGAGATCCGTTTGCAGTATTCATGCATTTTTCAAAAACTAGATGTCTAAGAAGAGTGATTTATCGATGAAGAAGTAGTATTAATGCAACAACGTCATCTAAAATAGATAAATTTAAACTTCTCAAGAATTGTGATGCTCTCTCAATGATCTCTCGATATGGACACTTTTGTGTAGAACTGCATTGAGTCTCTCCATATTGTATTTGTTATTGTTGTTTTTTAATGACTTCTCTAAAGTCATAATTTAAATTTATCAGATTTTACATTCTCAGATGTATGAAACTTTGACTTCTCTACCAATTTATCATACATCCAGAATATGTAGTTCCAACAAGTGTAACATCCTCCACGATGTTCGTCATGTTTTGCGTTGCAAAACTTACTTTACGAGAACCCGTTGTTCATGTTCTCTCTTCTGTTTTTCCAAACAGAAGTCGTAAAGTGCAATCATAAGGACATGGCAAGAACTAAACAGGATCTACAAATTAGAATTCAAGCTCGGTTAACTTTACACACTATTACAAATGCTATACTATATATTTTCTCAAATGATCAAATATAGTCACTTAGCTTCTCCTCCAAGCAGCTTTGGATCATATGTTCTACCACTTTTGGTAGCTACTTCATTCATTCCACATAAAATGCGCTTGAATATGTAAAACAGTTTTACCTTGCACATTTTCTTAGATGTAGATTCGTGAAGAGATGTGAAGCCTGCATAATACATCACCTCTCCATGTTCAGATGGAAGAGACATGTTTCATTTATGATATCCAACTTTTCCTCTTGGTAGAATTTGATCATAAATTAATCTAAAAAGAATAGTATTTTTTATTCGCTCAAGAAGATTACATTTATTTCAAGAAGTTGATTGTTGTACGTACTTCACTTATAGGTTATGATGATTGCACAGGTCATAGTAATCAAGTTCAAATATAGATTTTTAATTTTAGTTATTTAATATAGAAAGGTATAAATTTTCCAGATCTTTTAGATCGCCAAATTAAAAACTGCATTTACCTTGTGATCACGTAATCTCTCAAATTAGCATAATAAAGCAACAAAACATGTAGGAATATTGAACGAGAGTTTGAAAAATATATCATCCGGCATGCATACAGAAATTTGTTTGATCATTCCACCAGTAGGTTCCATGAGCTTGATTATACCTCTCTTAACTATGTATTGCTTTATCACACCCATGACTGACTATTGCCTGTAAAACCAGTCACTTTATGATGTTACTCATACGGGAGACTGCACATATTAAAAGAATGAGAATATGGATAGTCTAGCCTCTGTTAAGTATTTTGATAGTGATATTTAGTCAAAATTGAAAATATTAAAATGATGAACCAAAAATAAAATGACTGGTTTTAATGTCGATAACCTTTCAGACAACCAAACATTAAGAGGGGTATGATCAAGCGAAACTATCGTATTGGGGGTATGACCAAGCCAATTTCTTGCATGCATTTTCACCCTCTACAGAGCTCGGAAGAGAGAATATACTTACTTTTTAGTATGTAATCAACGGGTTCGTGGTGTAATATCACAATCCCGACAGCGGCATTTAGGGTTTGAACGAATCATAACTTCTGTTTTAAACCTCGTTTAGTTCATGACCTGACCCTCCTTAGGCATTCGAATTCTCCCCGATTGTAAGGAAGCCATATATCCCAACTTACCCAATCGTACGGTTAATAATAGGGGGAAAATAAACAACTAGTACTGAAATTCGAACGCGATATTGGACCGGATGTGAGATCCTGTTTGACAACTTTATCACGAATAAGCATCATCCCAAGTCTCCCCGGTCGATAGGAAATTGGAGGGGTAAGAGGCAAAATTTAACAATAAAATTCGAATTTGAACAGTAACATTCGGAGAGCGGATATGTTAAGACTATATAATAAGGCTCGTACCTCTGGACATATGGTACGAATGATCGCGCAGCTATCAGATACACGCCTTGTGTTCGACAGCCCGTTCATCCCATCCCTTGGAGTTTTACCTTTCAAGTGGACCCTAGACCTTATCAAGGTCTCAATCAAGAGGGCCTGCGCGAACTCTCAACCGGGCGAAATGAGTTATCCTTACGGACTACAAATTACAGGGCCCTCTTGCGGGATTGCGCACGGGTTACGCACCTTGTTTAAGGGGTTCGGGTCACAGCACGTTGAGAATTACTCTGCTTCAGACCTGATGAGATGCATCAACTACTTCATCCCGGTGCAAATCCCCGAGGATATAAATTTGTCCGGGACGATTCAATACCAACTGCGTCCATTTCTGTGTAATTCATTCTAGGGGAACAGGAATTCGCAAAATCGGGGAACTCGCCTCTGCAAAGTTCCAAGTACAATAATAGGCAAAGTGCAGAACGAATGGGAAGAACGCGACCCAATGAATAGCCAACGGATGGGAAGACCCCATCAAGCCTTACAAGGGAAAGAAGGACCCGAAGGGCCAAGCAATAACCACCCTGAAGGGGAGAACACCGGGGCTAAGCCCCGCTATCAGTAGCTATCAGAACGAATAAGGGGTGTTTTTATTTTGTTCCAGAACCACAAGGCTGATTTCCCCGAGTATATGACACCCGAAAGACCCGTTATTTGGATACTATTGGGACCATTCCAACAGAGCTTACTTACATGCGAGTGCCCACAGCGCGGTGCTTCAAGTCCGAGTCCGAGTCCGAGCTTGAAGCCCAATGTCCTCAGTACACGAAGAAGCACATGCTTATCCGAATCTGCAGGGCCGCCAAGCTCGGGCATGAGAAAGGGGTGGGCTCCTAGAACTCGAGCCAGATTAGAGTGTACAGTAGTGCACTGGGTTTGCAAGGTCATGGATTTGGACATAGTACGGCAGAAGGATGATTCTAGCTGATTTACCAAAAAAACAAGTGTGAAACAACCTTCATCCTAAAGCCTCACTCAAATGTGGTAACACCCAGAGAAGTACACACGCTTGAACAAGTATACTACCCAAAAGTATTACGCAGTAAGTCCCAAAACCTGGAAACCTTGGCAGAACCAGAAAACAAACCCACAAAGATAGCTATGACCCTCCAACACGCACTCCAGAACACTCAACATTTCTGGCACTCTGAAATCTGAGGTCGTTAACTCCTCAACTACTGCCAGTAACAAATATGCTCTATCTACTAAAGCGAAGACGCGAAGTCGTCAGTACTTGAGATAACGTTTCCCCGATAAATCGATCAACGCAAGAAAAGCACGACTACGATTTTCATTCATAACTTAAAACAAGCCCGTAGCGGCAGGATATTCATCATGCACAGAAACTAGATACCGCACAAAGACCAGCCACCGCTGCCTCACTTCACGCTTTCTAGTATACAAGGACTGAGCCCATGGACGTGAAAAAAAGTTCACCAAAGATAGTCTGACCTGAACAAGATATTTCATGGAAACCAAGCCGAGACTTTTATACCATTCGAGGGCTCCAAAATTACACATCGTAAGTCCTTTAGGCACAGGAAACAAGACCTCAATATTACCTATCCAGGCGAAAAAACTGCCATCCACAATGTGAAGTCCTACCAAAACTACAGTGGGCCGGAATGTAAAGTGGACATTGTCATATTAAAAATGAACGTACCAGCAATTAGTTGTCCTGCTTGATTCCCTCAAAAGAAACAAGAAGGTACAACATTGCAGTTCGAGGAGGATCTCTTCAGTGGGCATGCACTACCGCTATAACCCTAATAGCCTGAGCCGAGTGTGTGATGATACAGAACACCAAGAGCCTACAAAAACGCTTATGCAAAGACCTGGAAATGCATATCAGAAATTAAGTGGATGGAGGAGAAGAAACTCTGCATCATTCTGAATTCATCTCTCAGGAGACTAGTGTGCACTAACATGAAACAATCCTTAGGGCATGTCTGCTGAAACAAGTTGTTGCTTCCAGATTCCCAAGGAACATGCAGATGACCTGCTTGAATATACATCTACTAGTACCGAAATAAATACCTCTGTAACTGCTAGCTGGGATAAATACTATACCTCCCTCAGTGGAGAGCATTCCGTTGCATCCTGGAGTCAAACAAATGCAAGTGAGCTTCCCGAAGCAGGCCCGCTGATAAACCAACTCAAAGTACCTGGGCCGCTGTGTTACTGTACCTTGACAGGAGATTGCCCTTGAAGGAATTCTCCATTGGTACCCCCACAAGATGTTCTGCGTGACCGCGGAGACACAAGTGACGACGAGTCATCCATCTCGACCGGGATATTGAGTGGCTTGCGCTTATCGCGCTTAGATGTGTTGTTGAAGGAAGAATCATAATAAGAATCGTCCTCAGAAATATCCTTGGGGTAAACCGCTGCAGATTGCTTAATCAGGTCGTGAGCCTCTTTGTATACTGAAGGGTCGTCATCAGCTGCGTAGAGAATCTTTTGAACAGCCAGGACCACCTGTGCACGCGACAATAAATCTATCATTAACGGGAAGTGTTTCTACAAAGGAAGCCCGTCACTTGTGAGCTAGACAGTACACAGTCCGTGAAAATGTGAATTATCTACAAAAGAAACCATGTCGTGAGTTCCAACCCAGCTCCAGTGCAGCATCCCAATGTAGTAAATGATTATGTTGTGGATGTTTTTGAAAATCCTTTGAAATGGTTGACGAACTGATTCAATGGTCAATCGGCTGCGACAGGAAGGAAGTGGTTTATGCATTTTAGACGTACAGGAAGGTGACCCAGTTCACGGTTTTGACAGAGAATTTCGATGTCCCTTAGCTTGGCGAAGTAAAAGTCCCTTTCCTTCTCCAAACTGTCCACTGAGAGCTTGAGCTCCGTAATCTGGACACAGAATTGAACGGTTTTCAGGTACGTTAAATTCCGTGAGTTCATGCTCAGCTTTCAAACTTGAGCTTCTCTTGGAAAGATCACTCGTCTGTCTACCTTCCTACCATAGCCTGCTTGTACTTAACCGATGTCAGTAATAAGGCAATCAGGTAAAGATTCTAAGTAACAGAGTACCTGCTCGTTTAGTGCTTGAATCTGGGCCGGAGGTACGCTGGTCACATTTGAAAGACTGGAAGCGGTTTTACCACCTCCTCGAGTGACTGCAAGATAACAAAGGGCACCAGATCAGTTAAAGTGGAGCGATACTCCAGTTGTGATAGTGCTCCGCGCCAAACAATTTCCAAACTAAGGCGATGTCCAGGAGGAAAATCACTTGCTACCAATATTCTGAGCGGGCAACTAGGAGATAGAGAGAGTCGCTCATACTACTGGAGGCTGTATAAGAGTTGTCTGTCTTGCGCAGAGACGAGGCAGCGGGAGTGGTGGGACGCGCGCTAGGTGTTGACTTGCCAGGGAGATAAGAACTGGCACTAACAGGTAGAACAGCCTTTTTATTTGCTTCCCTTCCACCTTTGCAAGCCTCCCTCCTCTCCACAGCATTGTACCTGAGAAAGAAAAACCGAAAATATTTAGTCAAACACAAACAAGACTCCCTAGTCCTGATTTGTCTGTATGCTGACCTGTGGCATGCGAGAAGGTATGAGAAATCGAGGTTTTCCGTCCGGTAAGAGGTGAATATGGGGTTCTAGTCCCAGGTGCCTCAAGCAGTACATGACACCTACCCGGTACTTCCAGCATTGATAGAATCACAGTATCGCTTCAACCACTGCATAAACTCCAGGTTGTCCAAAGGTCGTCCCTTCACCAACTTGTTCACCTCAATGTGCTGCACGAATTAATCCACGGAATGAATCAGACGACCCACTCGGAACTTTTTCTAACTAAAAGTTACAAAATGTTTTTCAGAAACAGGAACAGCCGAAGTGAGCCAGAGGAAGCACCTTGCTAATCTTTAGCTTGTTGAAAACGTCTTGCAAAACTTTGTAATTCTGGATCATGTCGTACTCTGTTTTAGCGTCGAAATTGACCTGAAGAGGAACAGAGGTATTAAAACAACCGTTAGCGAACAACAGACGTGGAGCATCACTATTTTCCACACACTCGTGTATCTTCTAGTCCTGTAACAGAATATCACAAACGACTCTACCTGACTCTAACGACTAGCTTCCATTATGCTCTCTACAAAGTAGTTTCCACTAAGCCAAAATACAGGTTAGCACACTGCCTACCTTGTGCATCGCAACGACACCTGGATGCATGGCATCCATTAACTGGCAATGAACAGCTCCGGAGGCAGCCTGCATGGCAAACGATGTGAAAACTCAAGCCAACTGGGACAACAGGGAAGGAGCATAAAATAGCAGCCTTCCAGTGTGCTCTACCGATATATGACGGCTTCGAAGGGTTAGACAAAATTCTTCTTGCCATGAAAGGCCCGAAACTATTGGTAGGTGATCGGGGGCTTTCAACAATTTACCGCGGGCCATCGACTGTGTTTCCGTATTTGTGAATGGTTTAATGGTCGCTATAGAGCGCAAGAGTACCACCTTCTGCAGAGTAATAAGTTCCACTTCTAAGAAGAGACAGCTGCACCGACGAGGCTACTTATCCCAAGATCACCATCATGTACAGTGACGGAGAAAAAGTGAGCTAGAGCTTTCTCGCTTTATCTGTGAATTACAGGCGTACGTCAGCACTCCTAGGTTGTCACGCGAGAACGTCATTAGTGAACAGGACCAATGCGATCAGTCCTCTGACTGAGCGCTGGTATGCGGTGTTGGCCAAAAGTATGTAATCAATATATGATATATGAAAACCCTGATTCACTGTGCTTCCATACTTTTTTCTTGGATATGAGAGCGCTACAGCTTACAGTCCGATGTCCACTGAAAACGGTAATGCGCTTCGTAGATTCGATTCCTTGATCGACAGACGATGATGACGGTAAAAAGGAGAAGCCAGGAATACTAACCCTCACTTCAGTGAACATGCGCTAGGTGTGTAGGGACAGGACCTGTACTTGGACGGGGTGGAAGAGCTCGTGTCTGCGGAGTGATTCCAATTTAAATAAAGCATGCGCTCCTGGACGAAAGATACGGGGCCTGAAAGACCCTTCTTGGTTTAGGTGCAAAACCTTGGGTAAAGTTGGATACCACAACAATGCCGACCCCAGTAGTGGTCCCCAACGACATCTACGAAAATTCACGAAGAAGGTGTACAGTGGGGAAGTGGATAACAGGGCTGCATTATCTTTCCCACGAAAATAACTAGTTCAGAACTGCGTGGTGACCAATACCTCCTCAACTTTGTTGAGATTGAGTTGTAGCGTTGCGTTAATCCACGCCAAAATCTCATTCCTTCCGACAAAATACGCTCCGTCCATCATGCCAATGTTGGTTGCGGCCATCGTGAGTCCGACACCACAGCTTCAGCCTTTTTCCAGTTTTGCCACGGATTCTTCTGATCAATGCAAGACGGAACTCCGGGGAAACATACAGGTTGTTGCGCCTCTGCAAGACGGAAAGACACTCGAACTCGTGCGATCCAGACGCAATGCCAGCCAATATCCTCGGTTTGCCGCCACTAATCCAATCTCAGCGAGCTCGTCCGTTTGACTGTAAAAAGACTGCACCTCCAGACAGCTAAAACCTAAAGAAAGAAACAAGACCAATGCCCAAGATGGGACTCCTAAACCCCTACCCACTCAAATCTAAAAGCATATCTGAGGCCCCAACGAGCCAAGAACTCTCGCCTCTCTCCTGATCCAAGACCTCTTCCCGTCTCTTCCTGCCGCACAACAGGAAGAAAGACTCAAAAACAACCAAACCGCGAGACGCGATCAGACACTGGGACTATTGAATTATTGTGTCATTCTCAACAGCAGCTGATGGAGACGTCGACCCGAGCCCCATAGTTCAAGCGCTCCCTCACGACCCCCGCGCGCGCTGGAAGCAGCGACCAAGAGCAGAAGACGTCGCAGCAGCAACAGCAGAAGACGCAGTAGCTTTGAGACAGTAACTGAGGCGAGGAGTGGAAAAAGCGGGAGGGGAGTGGATGCCGGAGGAAGGGGAGGGACTGGACTGGACTCCTGTCTGTCGATCTGCTCTGTCCGTCTCGAAGGAGGGAGGGATGGAAAAGGGAGGGACAAAACTTCATAGAAGAGCGGGCTCTGCTCGCTCAAGGCGCCTATTCTGTCGTTTGACACAGGCGGTACGATAAATCTCCTAAAGTTTGTTCCTTGTTAAAGTACTTAGTTAAGTTTGTTCCTGATACTTACGCACACTCTGCGTAAGGATCCGTTAGTGGACCCACCCCATGTCCTTCTTTCTTCCTACGCATGCATGCACTGGCATCCTTCCTCTTGTCTCGCCTCGTGATGTATGTACCGTGTAGTATGTATAACAGTAATGTACGTATGTACGTATTCGATAATGGCATATGATCCCATGCTTTCGGCATGTCAATGACTGCACGATGCCATACCGACCGGGAAAGCTCACACAGGTCTTAGTGTCTCTGACCGAACTTATTCGCCGGGAAGCGGGAATGTGTACTTGCAAATCAGACCGCAACCGAAACTCTCCAGTCACCCCGTCCCTGTATGAAATGCGCTCACATTATTCAAAATTTGAACTGCTCAAACCATGACTTTTTCCCCATTTGATAACGGGGAAACTTCTTTGCTGTGATGGAGTTGGCCCTTGAAAGCCTGAAACGTGAAAATCATCAAAGTGAAAAAGTGAACGTATTCTGAGCGGATACGGTATATTCCGGGGAATGTGATGAATCACAGTATGGGGAAGATATGCAATATGTGAGTATATATCGGATTTGTCTTGATTTAGAGATGATCACTACAAAATAACACATATGGTTGCTGCAAAATCACTAATGAGAATATAGAAATTAAAATGAAATATCTAGTGATGACAGTCTGATTGACTAAAGGATAAGTTAACATCTATAGAATCCACTCTAAAGCTGCAAAACTCACGGATGTAGAGTTGACCAATGGTCATCAGATTCCAAGACACTCGTAATTTTGTTATTTATTCAAGCTCTATGGGAGTAGAGACTAGTAAATTAAAGTTGTTGACAAAATTATAATTCTTATAATAACACTTTTTTGAATGTCTTGTATATTTACTGCGTTTAGCTACTATTATCATTACAATATTAAAGTAATGTGTTTTGTTAGTTTTTGTAACAAAAGTATCGTAGTATATTTTGTTACTATTATATACAAATTTGAACAAAACTAACACCTGAAGCTCGCAAGCATCAACCATTCAACCACTCGTATGTGCATAAAAGGGTAGATTCGGATATTCTGTTCCTCCCTTTTCTACTTTAGTTTGATCTTCTTTCAAGAAGCCTGCAACTTTCAGTTCAACAATTCTCTGTTAATACTAATCAGATTGGATTAGAGTAAAACACAATATGTAAAGATCGGGAACTATGGATTGAATCTTCCTTTTTGGGATTTCAGTCTTGGGACTTTATTACCTAATAAGGTGTTAATGTTAAGGGAAACTACTTTTTACCGTCCGAGAGGAAAAAGCTTTAATTTACAATCGACTAGTTCGTTTGGAACTGTGGTTCGCTGAGGTCGTCTTTATGAAATGGTAGTAGGATTTTCTGAAAATAATAATCACTATTTGGAATAGTATATTTCCATACTGCATAAATTTACAGATGAAACGAGCAAAAGAAATATCAATGGCATCTTTTTACGAGCATATCCGGAAGTGGCGGAAGAAAACTTCCACATATGCCAGGCGAATTAGTACCTCCCTCTCATGGGTCAGGAATATTTGGAAATGGTTACAACTTTAACATCTCTCATGAGCACACTACATCAAAAGAAGTTCGTCGTTTTTCTATGATGCGTTATTGCTAACACGTAAAAGGATAGACTCCGGGAACCGTCTGCAATCATTCTCGACTGTCATGTTCTGGGCAAGAGCCTCCAGATATGGTAGTTTGGAGTAACCGGATCATGTCTCAGTCAACCATTTTATGCATGCCGATGTCAACATAAAATTATTTTGGTTAGTAAAAGAATCAAATATGTCAAAGACATATTTCTCTTCCCTTTATAAACAAAATTGGTAGATGTTTAGTGCATCAACATATCTTCTCCTGCTGAACCTTATGATATATGATACAGGTATACAGTTTTTCAGGATGTCATTGTTACCTGAATGCGCATCTTAGATCCTAGAGCTCCCCATTCGCTAACACTGATTATCCATGACCAACATGATTTACTATATCCGTAAATAAATGCAGTTTACTATCACGCGCTCGATGTACATGGACTAACACCGATGTCGAGTCACGTTAATTTAGTACCTAACCCTTCATGCAGGAAGGGTTAGGTACTAAATTAAACCCCTGCGTATTTGTCTCCTCCATCAAAACTAAAGTCACATCTTCGATAAAGAAAGACAGATATCACTTCCATATTTACGGGAATCTGTGGTGTAACCTCACTTGTGTTTTAACAACAAATTATACTTCATGTGATGGCAATGAATATGCATGTAAAGTGCACTTTCGGCAAACAGAAAGAAAAAGATAAACATATAAAACTAAAAGATAATCTTTAACAGTAATTGGCTATGATAAGGGTTTAGTGTTAATATAAAAAATATTTAATCATTTATCTAACATTCTTTGGAAATGTAGAGAAAAATATGTTATCATGATTCTTCGGCTGAGATAGTAAGAAGATCCGAACTATGAGTATAGAAAAAATTTATTATTTTAATCTTGGTAGTATGAACCTATAATAGAATATCTTTATTGCTCAAGAAGGTTACATCATCTACTATAAACGTATACGGTGTTTGTCGCAATGACAACAGCTTCAGTTTGGAGACAGTACGATTTAGGTTCGAGTCCTGTCTCACTCTATATGATAACAAGTTAAAATAACCTTCAAGCTTAGAAGAAATAATTGTCTCTGACAATCATTCGTGAGGAGAAGCGTCTTTAAAATGATTTAGAGGAGTCTGTTTAATATTTAACTTTCAATAGAGCCATCTATGAACAACACCTGATTGGTGTAAAATAAAACATATATAAAAACAATGACAATGAAATACATTCAATGAACTGAGCTTAGGTGATTATGCAAGCTTAGATGGTAGTCAAGCGACTTGCTAATGTTTTTCATACTTGTTCATAAAATATCAGAGATTTTCCAAATTACTTTATAATATATACTTTAAAACTTAATTAAATCATTTGTTAATGCAGTATTGATGAGAACTCTCTTCATAGCATGTATTGTCATGAAAATTTTCTTAATATAATACTTGAAATTATCTACTATTTTTTCTCTATGCAACATGTCAAAGATATTACACATACAAAAGGCAAAAGATGTCCAAGTACATCTTTGCTAAACTCCATTGGAAAAAATAAGTTTGATATAACCCGATCACTTGTCCTTCAAATCCTTGAATTAAGTGCTAGAAAACATCAACGGAAAATTGATATAAAATCCAAGTATTATATATAAGCTTATTCATAGTATCACTTGATATGCAATAGCCATCAAAGAAAAATCTTCAACTTCTATCCTGCTTAAGACATTCTTGTGTATTTGAAAATATGACATTCATGCTAGACACACAACTGATGTTGTTTCTAGCATGCATATTGGGGAGAAAATCAAGAAAATCTTATATAATATTTTCCAATATTTCAACAATACATTCATAATTATAATATAATCATAATAAAACAAAGACTTTACTCCATGCAATTACTTTGATTTCTAAGGTTTACATCACTTGAGTAAAACAGAAGATGAGAAGAATTATAAATGAAACCCTTCAACGAAGTTCAACATAAAAGTATTTTCATATACAAAATTTCATAACAAGAGATAACAAGTTGTTGCACTTGCAATAGGATTCCAAATGCTATGTATTTATCGAGACAAGCAATTCTTGAATTTCAAGATTTTGTTATATGTGTAGTTGCAAAAAATATATTTAAATGGCATGTTATGAGTCAGTGAAAGTATATTGATGAGCTTTTCATATTTATATTCTCGCAAGCAGCATCCGATTGGGTTCATATTCTGCAATCAAACTTATCATCATCATCATTTATTAGATTTATGACTATGTGTCTACTTGCATATTTATCTGGTATGCATGTATATTGTAGAAAGATCGATACTTCTTGGAAGACACTCCAAGAAGAGAGAGCAAGTAGATAAGGAAATGAAATATGAATGAGATGAGAGAGGTTTTGCCTCTCCATGTATATGAGTACAAGGAAAACCCTATTGGTGAGTTAATCCTCTAACTAACTATATGTAACTACCATAACCACTTCGGCTTATATTAGTCGTTGATCTACTAGAGCTCGAGACTTTATCAACACTACTCTTCAAGCTCGACTCTACATCTTGTATTCCTAGACAAGGTTTGAAAGCATCAAACTTATCTCTAAGCAATGCCTTAGTAAAAATATCGGCAACTTGATCTCTTGTGCTCACCTAATTGAGCTAAATCTCTGCTGCAAAGACCTTCTCTCTAATGAAATAATAGTGCATCTCAATGTGCTTCATCATAGCATAGAAAACATGATTACTAGCTAACTTCATGTTGCTAAAGTTGTACGTACATTCAACAACAAGATCTAACTTCATGTTGCTAATGTTGTACGTACATACAACAACAAGATCTGTACACTCCACATAAATATCAAATAGCAGACATGGAACCCAAATCGATTCGCATGTTGCGTTCGTCGCTCCTTGGTATTATGCTTCTATGGCTGATATAGCAACCGTAGGTTGCTTCTTAGAAACCTAGCTTATAGCAGCGCTTCCAAGTCCAAAAGCGTGACCTGGCATGGATCTCCTATCGGCACTCCATACCCAATTAGCATCAGTATAGTCATGTAACAACAATGGTCCACCATATCAATAGCGAAGTCTGTACTACACCGAGAACTTCACGTAATGGAGGGCTGCTTGATAGCCTCCAAATGTGATCTCTGTGGTGTTTGCATAAACTGACTGATCGAACCAACGGCACATGTCAAGTATGGTCTGGTGATAGTCAAGTAGATAAGACTCCCAACCATCTGTCTATACATGCATGGATCTGTAACGACATAGATTACACATAAGAAGCTTATCTATTAGTAAGGTATTTAGTTATAACTAATTGTTGAGAATGTTTATTTGATGCCCAAGTGCTTTAAGGATGTATCAAGTTAGTCATGACTAGCTAAAGTTAGTTATGGATAAACTTAGCTGTACTTTTGGGCAGAATTCAGATATTTCCTAGAGAGTGAGCACTATTATCTTGCCATCTTGTCTAAAAGATAAAAAGGAGGTGGAAAGTATCCATTATCTCCTTTTTGACTTGATATTAGTGGTGAGATTAAAGTTGTGAACTTTGTGGGCATTAAAAACAAGAAGAGATTCCACATGTCTCCTTTTTAGTTGGTCTTAGTGTAGAGGGGGTGGAAATTCAAGATTCCTTGAGAATATTTCAGAATCCTTCTAGAAGTTGTTGACTTTGAAGGAATAAGCCCATGTGAAAAGATAAGAAGCCCATGTGATTAATGCTTTTATCTTAAGTAATATCTTAGTAAAATCCAATAAAAATAGTTACAACTGAGTTATCGAAGGATACCAAAGTAAAAACTTAGAATGTATAAATAGAGGAGTAGAGAAGAGCTCATCATCCTTGTTTTCACATCGTCCTAATGACAACTTGAGCAATATAGAGAGAGTGAGATATTTTAGCATGTGAGAACTTGAGAGACGTCTTTAGAATAAAGAAATTTAGTTGATGAGTTTATGGATGTGTGAATGATTAAACTTAGCATTTTTCCCTTCAAGTTCATGGTGTGATTCTATCAAAGTCATCAGAGGTGACCCTTGAGTGAGAGATAGACCCGACAAGTTGAAGATTCATCGATGACTATCGTGGAGGTCGAGAGATTGGGGGTAGTTGATCGATAGGATCGTAGAGGGTTTACATTTTTTGTTCCGTTACCGAGACTTCACTTGAAGAGATCATCGAAAGATGTTTAGAGTTCAATTCTACATTCGGCAGAAGGATATCATGCGAGAGCACATGGAGAGAACGTTGGGAGGAGATAGAGAGCTAACGCGATGTTAGAAACACTAGAACCTTTCGTGTATCCGGTAGTGATCTATGACGCGTTCGAGGTCATTCTTTACATCTTGTTCACTTAAGAAGGGTTTGAGGTGAGTTGAAAGTGGGTGCAACAAGAGTTGTAGAGAAAGGAGGAGAGAGAAGTTATTAGAAGAGAAAAATTTGAGAGTTTAGGAATTATACTTTCTGGAAAGTTTGTACAATCAATTTCAAATTTTCTGTGTTTTTTATTTTCCTGTGAAACTTTCTAGTGTTTTAGATTGGCTATTAAGCTATATAGGACAACAGAAATCATGAGAATAGGTGGTCTCAAGAGGGAGCTATGAGTTTTCAAAGTTGAGGGGGTTTATTCGCGAGAGTTTAGAAATTCTGGTCTCTGGATAATTTGTACAGTCATTATCAGATTTTTTGTGAATTTTATTTTCTTGTGAAAAATTCCAATATTTAACTTGGCTGATAAGCTATCTTGGACAACGAAAATCATGAGAAGATGAGGCCCCTAGAGGGAGATAAAATTTTTCAAAGTGGAGGGGGTTGACACTCATGAGTGAAATGAAAATATACAAATTTCAATTCTTTGAAAATTTGTACAGTCAACACCAATTCTTCTGATTAGGGAAGTTTCTGTTGAAACTTCATGAGTTAATAACTTGGAGGTTTAGCTACTAGAGGCCACAAAAATCTTAGAGAGATCTCTTACCGATTAAGAGATAATACGTTTCGGCATACAAGGAGTTCTTGAAGATACTTCATGGGGAATCCAGTTCTAATACCGAGGTGGAAGAAGAGACGTTCGGGAGTTCGAACAGAGACGGAGAAGCCAAACTTAAGGATAGATGAGTTGCGAACACATATCGATTGCAGTTGGGGTGCCCTTTTTATTCTATATCAAGAAGCTTCTGCGAGCATTGGGGCAGATGTGAAGAAGATTGAGTTGAAAATATCATTCACTGCAGAGACCACGAATGCTCCTAGCGAAGTAGAGTTGGATCCTTACAAGAGTGACTGTAAGATGTCTGTTAGGATTAGTACAGACGATGGTCATGATGATATTATCTTAGACTCTTAATTTTAGATTGGATTTTATTTCGTGTATAGCATGTATAATACACGATTTTCAATATAAAGCTCGAAAGAGTTAAGAAAGTGATGTAGAATTATTTTCCTCAAAGATATTTTGTGCACTTAATGAATAAGAAGACGCAACATGAGTGGAAGTTCAAAAGAATGGAAAGTTAGACTTAGAAATCTTCCTCAAGGTTTAGATGTCATAGTAAGTGCCGAAGAGAGCTCGAGAGAGATTATCGTTGAGTTCGAGAAACCTCAAGTAGAATCTCTGAGGAGAAGAGTAGAAACCGACTTGTGGTGTTATTTCTGTAGAGGACTGGGACATAAAGTAATGAATTGTCCAACTAGGATCAGAGAAGAGAGAGTCAAAAGAAAGCGGGAGTTTATTAATTTAAGTCTTCGAGTGGGTCCATCATCCCCAAAGCCAATTCATCTTCTAGGAGAGGATCCTTGTCCAAGTTGTGGAGTGCGTAGATGTGGTTGCCCTACTTACATCAATAGTTGAGAAGTTGGACGAGACTCAAAGAGCTGAAACGGAAAAGTTGTCGACTTCAAAGAAGAACTCGGTTGAGTTGTGATGGAGATTGTCATTCGGATGATGGAGAAGACGGTGATGCGACTCAGGCTCATGATTACATTGGGAGAAGAAATGACACAAGAGGTGTTGTTACAACCATTTTCTTTTATTTTATCCATGGTAGATTATTCTCGAATGAAATTGATGACGTTTGTACTCTTTTAGCGAGTCATTGTTGCACGAAGATTAGAAGAGTAGAAAGAATAGTTACAAGATGGGGAAGCTACCCGTGTTTCATGGGAAGGGCAATGAAGATGTAGAACCGATTGTTCGAGACTTCAAAAGAGGTTGCATCAAAAACAACGTGAGAAAGAAGGAAGAATGAGCGTTGTTACTGCCAGAGTTTTTAGAAGATTTTGCTCTTACATGGTATGAAGACCGAGTGAAGAACAAGACACCTGGTGTAATTGAGGACACATGGGAGACGTTGAGTAATGTGAAGCCTTGATTTTTCATTTTTGTTAATTAATTGATTAGTTGTAAAGTAAATAAGAAGAATAGGTGATAGAAGATAAAAAATATGAGTAGAATAGTGTTAATTAGAAGTTTAGTGAAGAATCTTTGTTCTAGAGGAATCTATAGAATCTATAGAGACACTTGAGAGATGACTTTCTCGTAGTTGAATTCCTCGAGCGAAGAGCTTTCTAACGATATGTTATGAGAGGCAAATGGACGCTAAACGACGAAGTTACAGCAGGTTGAAGATGTGGTGAAGTAGGAGAAGAATGATCCCGCAGAATTACGAGCGCCGAAGAACATCAGTCGGAGTTGAGGAAACCCTAACTTCGGCATGTTAGGAGCCATCGCGAGGATATAAGTAGAAGAATTCAGGTCATTTGTCTTATTGTCACACACTATTTGCAGGGGCGGAGCGCATCACATTCTCTTATCTACGAAGACACTCGACTTCGCCGAAGTCAGTTAGTGGCGACGTAACTCATCGAAGCTTTTCAGATTGGTAACCTAGTACTTCCGTTCATGCGAGGGATGCAAACATCCAAGCCGCCGAGGCTCCGAGCACTATATGTCAACCGAGTGGGACTTCGCCGCTACGAGAAGGAGTTGGAGGAGATGGGCTTATCGTTCCTCCTACTTCCTTGGTGGGGAATGATTTCCTCAAAGCTAGTGCACGAACTGAAGGTGTGTAGGCAACATCCTTCGGAGGACTCATACGAGAGGCCGTGCAATTGGAGTGAAGCACACTGGTCCTTTGTCTTGGGGATAGACGATGCGGGCAAAGAAGACAACCTTCATTTTGATAGTACTTCGTCAGCAGCCTCGGCCGAAGCTGTGAAGAACTTCTCCAAGTTGTTCAAGGAAGTACCTCAAGGGAGGAACAGTTACAAGACAAGTGACTGTCGTAACTCGAAGAAGAGAGAAGTTACTGATGCGATAATGGTGATCTTCTGACCAAGAAGGACTACGTACATGTCAAATTGGCAGATTAATTTCATCGAGGAGCTCTTCGTCAGGAAAAGAGCACATTGGGCGAGGATTATCCACTCTGGGCGGAAGAAGACCTAGTGTACATTGGAGCCTTTGTCTCAGTATTTTACATGGGTATGAGGTTGCTGTCAGATGAAGACAAGAAGACACTAGGCTTCAATGCGGCAGCCGAAGATGAGGAATTTGAAGTCGCAACGACTCTAGTTAGGGATGTGCAACTAGAGAAGTTCTTCGACGAAGTAGCCGCCGAAGATGCAGCGGCCGAAGAAGCCAAACATAGACCGTAATTACAACAAAAGCAATTCCGAAGAAGACGCCTAAGTCGGTGAACTTAGAGACGGGTGAATATGTCATTGAGGTGCCTCCACCAGTCAGGCATAGCGGGAGAAAGAAAATCTTAGAGGAGACCCCGAGGTCTACGCAGAAGTCGAGGAAGAAGATGAAGATGACAAGAATGATCTGCGCCGAAGGCGAAGAAGCTAAAACCGAAGAAGCCAAAGACGAGGATACTCCTCAAGAGAAGAAGGAGGAAGGTAATGCCTTGAAGGTCACTTCTTCGACAATCAAGGAAGTCGAACAACTCAACTTTCGATGAAGTATCTACAAGAGATAGTTGTACCGTTACTCTTTGTCTTAGAGAGTAACAAGAGAACTTACGAGAAAGTCGTTGGACGACAATTGAATTTAGCTGAGTTGGTTCAGACGATGCACTTCGGCCGAGGAAAATTGTTACAAGAGAAGGAGAATCTGCGCACGGCAGTTCTCGAAGCGAAGAAGAAAGTAGCGGCGAGACCGAAGAAGTCAAGAACCTGACTTCGGCACGCGACGAGGTACTTCAGCAGAAGTTGGAACAAGGGAAAGAGCATGACAAGACTCTTTCGCTTGTGAAGAAAGAGTTAGCATCGACAGACATAGAGGGTTCTTCGACGAAGAACCGAGTAGCTAGGTTAAGACAGAGAATAGTTAGAGAGCTCTGAGAGGTTAGAGCGACTGTTGAGTTCTCGGTTAACGAGATAGCTAGGGAGTTATTTTTAGAATCTGGTGTTGTTTTTGGTGTCGTTTCGGGCACAAGACCTTCATCCGACGGATCAGATGTACACCCGACTTCTTAGAAAGAAGATCCATCATCTTCGGGAAAATCAGTATATAAGCGTTGTGTTGTTCGTACTCAGTACCTCTATGTGTTTGTTATTTTGGATTTTCTATTTTATGAGTTTACGTAGCCATTGTGTTCTTGTCAACTTCGGAGATTTATCTACGAAGTATCGTAGATTGTTGTGGTAGGAATTAGTCTGAGTGTCGAAGATCTTGCTGTTTGACACTTGAAATCAGAGTAAGAAGTTTACAGCGAAGTCTGAGAAATAGACCAGCACCTGCGAGGTTAGTTTACTACGAAGAAGTTTTTGGACGAAGTTGACTTTGGAGGAAGTTGTTCTTGAGTGAAGACACTTTGGAAGAAGTTGAACCTTGTACTTCGGCGGAAGAAGAGTCTTCGTCAGATTTTCTGAGAGCAGTAGTAGTAGAGATAACTTAGTGTGAAGATACTTAGTGTTTATGGTGTTAGAGGTTACTTAGTAACACTTCAGCAGTACTTCTTTGTTGTGACATTTACCTCAATGGATCTGTATCTCTGTTGTTTATCTGTTTCTTGAGGTCCTTGACCTGTTCAGTACTTGTTATGTTATTTGTCAGGATTATCAACTCTGTCTTGTTAGATAGACTTGAGTTTGATCTCTACTGGGATTGATTTCTGCTCGTGAGAATAAAAGACAACCATAAAGAATCACCTTTGTCACATGTTTACTACTTTTGGATGATCTTTACTTGCATCTCTGTGGGTTCGAACCTTAAATTACTACTTTCGAGCATCTTTTGGTTTTCTTGTGTGTTACAAGTAACGCACTCATCGAAGAGTTTCTTCCAAAAGAGAGTTATGAGAAGTTCATGGTGGAGCTTACTCATTTGAAGCAACGAGATGACGAGAAAGTTTGGCAGTATGCCGAAAGGGTGGATAAGTTGGAGCAACGATTCCGAACGGTTCTACGGAAGAGTGGAGACAACGTGGAGCTAACGATGACAAGGATTGGAGCAGTGCTGACAAAGAACTTGGTGGGAGGGTTGAGACCTTCAATTCGAATCCAAGTGAGGTACGAGAAGCCAACAACCAAAGCGGAGGTCATCAAAATCACGACAAATATGAAAGAGAGTTTGGATGAAAGGGATATCATCCAACCTCATCATGCCGGTATGGTGTCGACTCCGACTCTTGGTGTAGTCACAACGATAGCATCTACACCATCACAATTGGTGATCGCTTCAACGTCAGCTCCTACTCCAATGGTGGTGTCAAGACCGTTTGTCCCTACAACGATGTCTACTGCCACCTCTGATTTTCATGCCGAGTTGAAGAGCATCATCGATACTCTTGCGGATCTCAAGATAAATGTGGTGCAGTTATGAGAATGGAAAAACAGAGATGGAAGAGGTTAAAGAGGATATGATAACAATCCTAACTGAGGAAATCAAGATAATTTTAGAGGCAACTAAGGTAACTTTGGATGAATCACTTGTTGGACGTGTGGAGGTTCTCATTTCCAACGAAATTGTCCTAACAACAGAGCAAGAGGTGCTGAAGCTGTCAAAATGAATGTAGGTGGAGGAAATCCATCACAAGCACGAGACAAGGGAGTGGTTACTATCGATGTAGTGCGAGATCTCATCTACGAGAAAGGAATGAGTTCAAACTCTTCTCATACACCGGTGGAGCTTTTAGCGCAAGAAAGAAAAAGAACTCGATTTTCTGATGAACCAGTTTTCATAGAGGAGTCGGCAAGTAGAAGTACTCATTCGAGTAATATTTTGAGTACACCAAGAGAACCAAGAAAGAAGTTGGAGATGACGGATTTCATCATTTTATCTTCTCAAGCGAGATATGATGTGGTTGAAGATGTGGATGCTCAAAAAGTCAACATCACGGTTGGGCAACTGATTGCACTCAATGTCAGTTTACGAAGAGAACACAGAGGAGGATTGAGTTCTAAGAGAAGCAAGAAGAAGAAACCCAAGAGCAAGACAACAAAGTCTGTGGGAGTTGATGTGGTGGATGTGCATGCTTCAGAGCTATGCACTAGAGCTTCAAGGATTGAAGTCCAATTGAATGATCACTACGTCTCAGACGTGTTGGTGAATGCCATATCGGAGAGGTTGATGAAGAAGTTGGAAATGGAACCAACTCGTCCGAATAGCATTGTCGTGGGGATGGCTAACAAGCAACGGGTAAGACCTCTTGGTATGTTAGAGAAGGTGGTTGTGTCTATGACGAGAGTTCAAACATTGATGTCCTTTCAAGTGTTAAAGGACTTTAGTTATGATTTGCTCCTAGGTAGGCCTTGGTTGAGAGCTGTGCGCATCACAGATAGGTGACACAAGGAATGTTTATGGATTGGGCTTAGAGATCATAGAGTGATAGTACCTCTCTCGGGTGTTGGAGTTATGACTTCTGACTATGATAGACCCACTAGTGACTACTGGGAATCTAATACGGAGGATGATTAGAATGTCTCAGAAATAGATACGAGAGATTCTTATGATCAAGAATCCTCGTCTGATTACGAAGGATTTGGTTGAGATGAATCATTACATCAGCTTAGTGCTATTGACTTGTTACCTCGACCAGCAATGGAGAAAGATCTTGACGAAGAAGAGTTGAGTGAGGCAGAGATTGTGAGAAGACTCTCTACACTGAAGTTTGATATCAATGTCACTCAAGACGAGAAAAATAGTTTCTTATATATATTTCAGAAATATATCTATGTGTTTGCTTTCAGTTACAAGGATTTAAAGGAGGTGACTCTAGAGACTCGTCGAATCGAATTAATAAGAACGCAAGATCAGTTTGACAGAAGCAGAGAAGAGTCAATCTTACAATGGAAATGCTGGTCAAGGAGGAGATAGACAAGTCGAAGGAGGCGAGTTTCATCTAAGAGGTGGAGAACTCAGAATGAGTTTCACCCATTGTGATTGTCAAGAAGAAGAATGGTAAGCTGCGAAATGCATAGATTATAAGAAGCTGAATGTAGTTACCAAGAAGGATTATTATCCTCTATCATTTATAGATGAGATTTTGGAAGAAGTTGCTTGTCATGAGTGGTACAGCTTTGGTGATGGTTATAGTGGATATAACCAAATCAAGATAGCACAAGAGTACCAGCAGTTGACAACTTTCACTACTTCTCATTAAGAATACGAGATCGGATTGTTGTGATCATCATCTATGTTGATGACTTGATCATTATCAGTAACTATGAGGAGCTTATTTCTCATATCAAATATCACTTCAAGTCCGAGTTCGAGAAGATGGACTTAGGAGAACTCAAGTACTTCCTTGTTGTGGAGTTCATTAGAGATGAGAAGGATGTTTGGCTTGTACAACGACAATATGCTCTCAGTATGCTTGAGAGATTTGGTATGCTTGACTGTAAACCCATTGCAACGTCATTAGAGCAAGGGGTAAAGCTAGAAGCAGAGGATGGTGAGTTACTTGATGATCCACGCATGTATAGATAGATGGTTGGGAGTCTTATCTACTTGACGATCACCAGACCATACTTGAGCTATGCCGTCGGTCTGATCAGTCAGTTCATGCAACCACCACGGAGACCACATTTGGAGGCTGTCAAGTGGATCCTCCGCTACGTGAAGTTCTCGATGCAGTACGGACTTCATTATCGATACGGTGGACCATTGTTGTTACTTGGCTACATATATGTTGATTGGACAAGAAGTGCCGACAGGAGATCCACGTCAGGTTACGCTTTTGAACTTGGAAGCACTGCTATAAGTTGGGCTTCTAGGAAGCAACCTACGGTTTCTTTGTCATCCACAGAAGTTGAGTATTGAGGAGCAACGAACGCAACATGCGAATCAATTTGGCTTCGATGGCTGCTGTCTTATATTGGTATGGAGTGTACAAATCCTGTTGTTGTATATACAGACAAAATTAGCAACACGAAGTTAACTAGTAATCATGTTTTCCATGCTAGGACGAATTACATTGAGGTGCACTGTCATTTCATTAGAGAGAAAGTCCTTGCAGAAGAGATTGAGCTCAGTTATGTGAGCACATGAGATAAGGTTGTCGATATCTTTACTAAAGCATTGTCTAGAGATAAGTTTGATGCTTTGACATTGTCTAGGAGTACAGGATGTAGAGTCGAGCTTGAAAGGGAGTGCTAATATAGTCCCAAGTTCTAGTAGATCGACGACTAACATTAGCCGGAGTGGTTAAGATAGTTACAGTTAGTTAGAGGGCTAACCCACCATTAGGGTTTCCCTTGTTCTCACCCTCACTGTACTTGATGATATGTAAACCCTCCGCGGTCTTATCGATCAACTATCCCTCAATCTCTCAACCTCCACGATAGTCATCGATGAATCTTCAACTTGTCGGATCTATCTCTCACTCAAGGGTCACCTCTGATGGCTTTGATAGAATCACACCATGAACTTGAAGAGAAAAATACTAAGTTCAATCATTCACACACCCATACACTCATCAACTAAAATTCTTCATTCTAACGACGTCTCTCAAGTTCTTACATGCTAAAATATCTCACTCGCTCTATATTGCTCAAGTTGTCATTAAGACGATGTGAAAACAAGGATGAGGAGCTCTTCTCTACTCCTCTATTTATACATTCTAAGTTTTTACTTTGGTATCTTTCGGTAACTCAGCCGTAAATGTTTTTCCGGATTTTACTAAGATATTACTTAAGGTAAAAGCATTAATCACATGGGCTTCTTATCTTTTCATATGGGTTTATTCCTTCAAAGTCAACAACTTCTAAAAAGACTCTGAAATATTCTCAAATAATCTTGAATTTCCACCCCCCTCTACATTAAGATCCACTAAAAAGGAGACATGTGGAATCTCTTATTATTTTTAATACCCACAAAGTCCACAACTTTAATCCCACCACTAATATCAAGTCAAAAAGGAGATAAGTGATACTTTCCACCTCCTTTCTACTTTTTAGACAAGATGACAAGATAGTAGTGCTCACTCTTTAGGAAATATCTGAATTTTACCCAAAAGTACAGCTAAGTTTATCCATAACTAACTTTAGCTAGTCATGACTAACTTGATACATCCTTAAAGCACTTGGGCAGCAAATAAACATTCTCAACAGTTAGTTATAACTAAATACCTTACTAATAGACGAGCTTCTTATGTGTAACCTATGTCGTTACATTTATCCTCGGACTAAATTTTCACTTCGTCTTCGGAGTAAAGAGAACTTTCGTCGATGAAACAACTTCAAACTTGTCATAGTTGACCCGATCGAATCTCCTTCCTCCCAACTCCTGAAAGTCATATGTGAAGTTGCTCCACACCTTATCTACAACAAAAGGATCAAAATATCTAGGAAGAAACTTCTTCCTAGCCCTCTTGAAGCTGATAGCATCATATACCATCACCCAATCTCTAACTTGAAAAGGTTTTACCTCTCTCTTGTCCAATCGTTTGTTGTAACTCTTCTTTTGGTACGCCTGAGCTCGTTCCATCCGGATCATTGCTACCACTCGGGTTTCTTTCAACTCCATGAGTTGCTCCTTTCTTGATCTGACCACGTCTTCTCTCCTCGACCTCTTCAACTTTCGTTGATTAGTTTGAAAAATATCCAATTCAAATTGGATCGGCAACTTGGACTCCACTCCATAAACAAGTCAAAATGGAGAATACCAAGTAGAAGTCTTTGTTATCATTCAATACTCCCATAACATGACATGTAGCTTCTTATCCCAAGTATGTTTCGTAGTCTCAATATCAGCATCTTTGACGAGCATCATACAAAGTGTAAGATTGGTCTTCTCCGCAAGACCATTAGCATTTGGTTTGTATGACGTCGTTACTCGTGGCTTGATAGAAACGTGTTGCAGCATAGCAGTAGTCATGCTCCTTATAAACTCTCCTCCTCTATTTGAGACTAACACTAACGGACATCCAAATCTTGTGAGGATCCTCTCTCATAAGAATCTATCCACTTCCGTCTCATTAGTCTCTCTCAAAGGTCTAGTATGTACCCACTTGGTACAATAGTCAGTGACGACTACAATGTATTTATTGCCTCGAGGTGTCTTATTAAAAAGACCTACAAAGTCAATATCCCACTTCTTAAATGATCTTAGCACGGGAAATGATCTTAACGGAGGTGTTCTAGTAGACTTCAGAGCAAATGCTTGACATACATCGCAAGTTTTACAATAGTCTAAACACTCTGTGAAAATCTCTCTCCAGTGATAACTCGCATCTAAAATCTTGGAGGTGATTATCTTATCGGTAAAGTGACATCCGTAAATAGTGCTGTCGTGAAACTCGTGCATTAGCTTGAACGTCTCCTTCTTACCAACTGCTCTCTTTAGTAACCCATTACTCCTTGACGAAACAGAATTCTCTCCACCATGGTGTAAGGTTTGCATCTCTTGATCAATGCGTTACGTTCTCGGGTATGCATACCTTCTAGAAAAGAGCCATCTGCAAGGAACCTCCAGATTTTCTTGTACTCGTCCGATATCTCCTCAATGCTTGTGATGGTCATCAGATGCTCGTCTGGAAATGAATCATCAAACGGTTCTTCTCCCTCATCATGATAAACCCTCGACAAGAGATCGGCATTTGCATGCTTTTTCTCTTGTATATCTTCGATCATGTAATCATATTTTGTTAGAAAGATCTTCCAACGAGCAATACGACCTTCGGCATTAGGCTTATAAAAGATATACTTTAAAGCCTTGTGATTTGTGACTATGGAAAATTTCTCTCTTAGCAAGTAGTGTCAAAAAATTTTCAATCCAAAAATCACAACTAATCCTTCTCGTTCAGTCACGGAGCAATTCTTCTCTGCGGGAACCATCTACCTACTAGCATAAGCTATAAGATGATCATGTCCATTTCCATCTAACTAACTTAATGTACATCCGATTGCTACATTGGAGGCATACGTATACAGAATAAATGCTTTATTCCACTCAGGTTTAGCAAGTATAGAAGCTTTCGCCAATGCATTTTTCAGCTCCTCAAATGCTTTGATCATGCACTATTAAGTCAAAATCAACTCCCTTCTTCATGTACATAGTTAAAGTTATTGCTTTGTTCGAGAAGGAAAAGACAAACCTACGATAATACCCAACCATGCCAAGAAATTATCTCAACTTTGTCAAGTTGATCAGAAATGGAATATCCACGATCTTCTTCATCTCCTCATGATCTACCGCAATCCCATTCTTGGAAATGATGTGTCCTAACAGCAAACCTTCTTCGCAGCCAAAGATGCACTTCTCTGGATTTAGGGAAGCGTGGGCTTGCTCCAACCGCTGCAAAACTTTGATCACATTATCAAAGTGGTCTTTTTTTCTTCCGTACACACAGAAATCGTCAACAAAATCATGAACAAACTTCCCTATGAATGGTTCAAACACCTTGTTCATGAACCTCTGAAACGTGGCCGGAGCATTACACAGTCTGAATGACATCACCTGAAATGCAAATGTTCTCCATTGGTAGAGTCTGAACTACAAAGATGGAAACCAAGAGACTGCAAGTAGGAATTGATCTTTGCATACCATGCTCTTGGTGCCTATTTCAGACCATAGAGGACTTTTTATAACTTACATACTCGAGAAGGAACTTAGGATCCACATAACCTGGAGATTGCTGCATGTAGACCTCCTCCTCAAGATCACTGTTGAGAAAGGCGTTCTTGAAGTCCATAAAATGCATCTTCTAACATGTGGTGCCCACAATTTGCAAGATTGGAGATTTTTTTAAGGACTTTTTGTAAAGAAAAGTCGACTTATTTCGAAGTCGGAAGACAGACATCTTCCCGGAAGACGTCTTCTCGATCGTGTCTCCCAGAAGACAAAAGATGGAAGATGGAAGATGGAAGACGGAAGACGATGACTGTGTCTTTGGAGGTACCAACCGTACACCACGTAGGTGAAGGGTAGGTATACCAGTCAAATAGCCACCGTAGTAGTAGGTAGGCCAAGGTAGTCGAACCCGTAATCACACAAGGAAGACACGAGCTGGAGGCGCATTAGCACAAAATCGATCACCTGCTTCCCACACTAAAAGACGACTGCGTCTTGGGCATCGATTGCAATCAGGGCATCGTTGTGGAAGCAAGGAGAGTGAAATTGAGAACACTCATGATTGAATTAAGACAAGAGAGAGAGCGAGGCCGATTTTACCAGCTAGGAGTACATTTGAGCTGAAGGAATCCCTGAGGTTTCAAGAAGCAAACATCGAGGGTTAATTAGGAATCAGAGAGAAGCTTCGATGCAGTAGCAAGATCGATTGTAGCAGCAAAGGGGCGCAGTTCGAGATTAATGACAGAAGCAGGATCATGGTGACACATTGGAGATGGAGTTGAAGACCGGAAGCACGCTGAAGACTGACGGTGCAACAGAAGCAGCCGGAAGCAGTCTTGAGGTTCTTCCCGTGTTCTTTCCTCTTTTCCACCACTTCTCTCCTCTGATTTGATATCCCTCGCGCTTCCCCGCTCGTTTGCAGGAAGCACATCGATCGATTTCTCTATCATGAAATTCCTTCTACGAAAATTGGCGCGAAAGCACTGTCCAAATTTCAACAACCATCTTCCCACTTTTTCCCAAGTTGGAATCGAGCTTCCTCATCTCTCATTCCTAAATTTGATCACATGACTATCAATTTTCCTACCCTACCACACTTCTGTTCCCGAATCCATGGACAAAAGATGCTTATGAAGATCTGAACATCTTCGGAAGACGCTTCTGAATGTCTGAACGTCTTCGGAAGACGACTGTTTGCATTCGTATCAAGATTGGATTTGATCGGAATTTTTGTTGAGAGAAGCTTGGTACGAATCCTGAGTGAACTGGTGAGTTGATTGTTGTTTCGAGAAGCTGGAAATTGAGAACTAGGCCTGTGCCTCCTAATCTTCTCGTCTTCTCAAATCCACATCTTCCTAGAGAGACTAGAAGATTAGAATGGCTGGCAGAATGCGCGAGAAGACGTGAGGGTCCTTTACGGATCTCTTCTCTCTGACCCATAGCAGCCTATTCCTTCTTCTTCCCGAACTTAGAAGAAAGTTGTGAGAAGCCTTGCTGGCAGAATCTAGAGAGAATGGTCGAGGGTCATGTCTTCCCGTCATGCAGTAAGCTCCTTCTGAGCGTGTATGAGAGGTAAGGAGTCGGAAGAATTGAGTATGAGCGTTCCGTGTTTGTTGTGAGGCTAGATTGCATGTAGGAAGCTGAAGACAAGTGATGATGGGAAGCATGGCTGCGGAAAGTCTTTTGAGTACGTCAGTTAATCAGAAGTTGTCTCGGGAGTCTTCCTGGAGGTCACGGTCACACAGGAGTCCGCAATCATCTTCTGAATCTTTTCGTATACTATGCTTCTCACGTATCTTGTATCTTCTGTTAGAAAGTAGGATGAAATGCAAGGTGGATTGTCTTCTTGGGAATCCATTCGATGCCTTGCTTAGTTAGGACTGTTTAGATATAGCTCGGAAGACAAAAGGAATTTAAGAAGCACTGTTAGAATCTCGGAAGACGGAATAGTTGTCTTCTGGAAGCTTAGATTCGTCTTCTGAGAGTGGAAGCTAGACTGTGAGGAGTTGAGCCCTCACAGTCTAGTTTCCATCTGTGAAGGCAGGAGGTCGCTCGTGGAAGACCGTCTTCCTGGACGGTGGAGTGGTGACGCAAGATCTTTCACAGGTCAGAATCCGAGAACCGAGGGTACGAGCTCGAGAAGAAGATCTTACCGATGATCTCTGAGAAGTGACATGTGTCTGGAAGCACGACTTGCATCTTCTTGGAAGATACGCATGAGAGGAACGGGTGGAAGGTCGAAGCTTACCGAGAGTCGCTGAAACGTCTTTTGACGAAGCTGTTTCTTCACCTTTTTCCCAAGGGGAAGGCGCAGAAGACGAGATACATTGGAGATCAGGACGTGGAGTTCATGAAAGCCATCTGGGAGGGACTGTCTGTCAATTGGGACGCCTTCTTCCATGCTTACATCCAGGCAGAGTTGGTGTACTTGGACATCTCAGCAAGAGGGCACCTCCCCCCTTTCTTCTGCTATCTGTACGTGTCCAAGAGGGATCTGACAGAAGATCAGTTGGCGAGGTATGGACCAACAAGAGAGTGCAAAGTGAAGGAAGAGAGCTCGAGAGGAAGATCGAGCAGCGGCCGTGACTCTCCCTCCCACTTTAGTGTCTCAGACGAGATCAGACACTCATCAGAAGACGCTTCTGGTGCGAGAAGATGACTCCAGCGGTACAGAAGACGCATCACCGTCGAGGAAGATGGGGCCTAAGAGTGTGCTTAGGAAGAGCGCCTCTTTTCTGATCATTCATTCTGGATCAGAGTCGGATTCCCATGAGGAGATGTTGAGCACCAAGATCGCACAAAAGACAGCTTCTGCAACTACATAGAGTCTTTCGAAGACTCCAGAAGTCGAAGTATGGGTTGACATTCTGACTGCAACTCGAGGAAGCGCAACGAAGAGAACCGCTCCTGCAGTGGGAATAGATCTTCCACCTCGAAAGATGAGAAGAGTAGTGTCTTCTGCGCATAGAAGCATAAGATTACACTGGTGGAAGAGGCATCCTTGTCTCTAGAAGACAAGAATGACGTCTCCAATCGATTGATGGAGATGAACATGTCTTTTGCGAGAAGAAGGTTGGAGGAATTCAGCACCTTCTTCCATTCGGAGATCCAACCAGTCATGGAGTTGGTGGAGAAGCATACGATGGCTCAAGAGAAGTCATTACGACCTGGATTCGGTCTGCGCACACTGATGCAGCAGGAAGAGGTCGAGAAGAAGATAGACATGTTGGAAGCCAACCTCCGCACCACGGAGAAGCTTGCAGCGAAGTACAATTGTATCAAAAGCTCCTCAAACTGATCATTACTGATGAAACTACAACCTCATGAGTATCTCGGTCAACTTTCAAGAATAAAAGTACACGATCCCTCATGCATTTTTTATTTTCCAACATTTGCCCCTTCACTGAAGTGTGTGAGCCTTCGTTCACTTCATATTTCTCAAGACAAAACCTCCTCCGGTGACTAAAGTACGTGAGCCCTCGCGTGCTTTTGACCTTCGGTTAGTAAAGTGCTCGAGCCCCCGTGCACTTCTCCGACCCTAGGCAAGAACTCATCATGGTTGACGACGTCCGACTTTGACCCAAGTCTCGATCCAAAATTACATAAAAATTTTGGTGAAATTTTGACAACCTCTCGGTGTCGATCCAAGAACTAATTTTCGTCTCCGCAACGAGCTTTACGCAATGGTGATTTCAAATCTGCACTTGAGTAAGTTGCAGAGAAATCTTCTCAAACCTTGATTTGTCATACAAGCCTGTCCATGACACGACAACTGTGGTGCCCACAATTTACAGGATTCACGAATTTTTGAAATTTTTAAGACTAATAACTTGTTTGTATAACTGAAGAAGCTTTGTTACTTAAGATTACGACTTCCTTAGAAGGAAAATGATCTTACGATCTGTTTCGTAATAAGAAGTTGACTTCTTCGGAAGACGACCGTCTTTCGAGAAGCATCTTCTCGGTTGTGTCTTCCGAAGATGGAAGACGGTGGAGGCCGACGGATGGCGGAAGACAGAAGACACGTTCTTTCGGAAGACGGCAACCGCGGAAGCTTAACCATGTAAGAAGTTGTGTGATATTTTAGTTAGTAGTTGTTTGTTTAGGCCCAGAGCACCTTTTGGAGGGTCTCGAAGACGTGTGGTTCTGTGAGAAGACGGGATTTCTAGGCAAAACCCGTGTGTTTGTGTGTTTGAACAGATCTTAGAACTTAGAGCAGCGTTACTTGTGCAAATCCTCTATGGGAACGATATCTTGTATACTAAATGAGCAAAAGGAGTATCCTCCGACACTACAACAACGCATAACACTCTCGTACTCCGTAGGAACACCTATCATGGTGAAAAAGAGTAGGCAAGGAGTCAAGCACCAATTGCTTCCCCTTCCAGGGATCAGATTATTCTGTATGGTATTCCATCATCTCTCTTTTTATAATCTCTTCAATCAAAGAAGCTATACATGCATTTGCAGATTAGGAGAGAACCAAATAGTTACTCCATGAACTTGATGAGATACATAACTTGAATCCCAAATGTATGTGATATACTCAAGTATTAATGCATTTTTCATTTATGATCAAACCCTTCTTGTTGGAGGGGTCTGGTAATAAATTGACATGTCAAAAATATGTTTCTGTTTGTCTAGAAACAATGCGTTTATACTCAAAAGAGAGGATTTTACTTTATTTGCTTAGAGAGATCTTCTGCCCCTGAAGATGAGAAGAGTAGCTTCTTTCTGTTGTCGTGATGTAAATCATTTCACATAGTAAATGATTCACTTCTGAGTGAGTTTTGAGTGAAGTTAAGACCTCAGAGAAGTCCATTTTTGGAAGATGTTATATATTTTGAGTCTTAGTAGGTTGATTACCATGTTGATAGGGTTTAAGCTCATGGGTTGTATTTGGGTGTCGCCCATGCACGCTTTCTTGCTGATTTAAGTTATTTTTCGGGGCTGCGTGTCGTTTTAAGTAGTTTAAGTTTTACGCTGGCACTCTAGGGGGCTTGACGTGGTAGCCTATGAGTGTAGATAAGTTGCCAGGTAGTTTAAGGCACAAAAGGACAATCAAGTGGAGCTATGAACTCCCATTGGTCCATTTTTATCTTTTGTAAAACTCTAAGTTTAGAAACAGAGCTCTAGAGTGGATTTCGAGCAATTGGTGAGGGTACTGGGAAATCTGAGAGCACAGAGAGATAGAGCTCGTCGAGCCAAGCACTATCAGTGAAATTCTTGATCGATTTGGATCAATAAACAAGGAGTTATGCCCAATTGAAGTTCGGATTGTGCCAAATCTGCATCACTTTTGTTGATTTTGGGGTTTTGAGTGTCAATTGCAGGAGAATCGAGGAAATCGCTTCAAACCTTCGTGGTTGTGTTCACTGTCAGCAGGACTACGACTATCTCCAAATTTTCATGTCAATTGAGTGAGTGAGTAATTCAGGGAGACCGATGAAGTAGAGGGGGTCTGAAAAGCCCTCAATCTAGAACAGCAACTTCAGAGAGCGAGATCTGGAGTTCTGTGTGGAATCAGGAGGCCCAACTTCAGAGGAGTGTTCAGCAAGCTGTGTACTGCAAATCCTGTAAGAATTTTCCAAAGTGATGGAGCCAATTCTTTGTTCTAGGTCGAAACAGCTGTCTCGGTACCAGAAATTGTCATAATTTCTCTACTCAGAAAGTTTCTACTCATATCTTAGTGATTTGAATTGATCTGAAGCTGAAACTTCGTATGTGTATCCAGTAGGACCTCATTTACATGTAGGAGGAGTTCTGAAGCCTAAACCATCTTATGTTTCTGATTCTTGACTCTTAAAGTTCGTTGATGAACCTTATTACTGTTAGTCTGATCTGATTTTCACTTCCTGAACATACTGGAGGATCCATTCGACCTGTGTGAAGGTTTATAGTGCCCCTTATGACCTGAAGCCTACCTCTGGATAGTAAACAACCAGAACCTGAAGCCCAACACTTTTCCAAATAGTCTTCCCACAACCTTCACGATCATATCACAGCCAGAAGGTTTTGTCCTTCCCCAGGAAAACTCTCAACTCTATACCTTGCATAGAAACAGAAGACCATAGTGGTGGAAGAGGCATCCTTGCCTCGAGAAGATAAGGTCGACACCTCCAATCGGATTGTGGAGATGAGTCTATCTTCCGCGGGAAGAAGACTGGAGGAGTTCAATGCCTTCTTCCACTCAAAGATCCAGCCGCTATGGAGTTGATCGAGAAGATGACGAAGGCTCAAGAGAAGCCAGCTACAGCTATTCGGTCTGCGCACCCTGATGCAGCAGGAACAAGACCAGAAGAAGGTAGAAGCGCTGGAAGCCAACCTCCGCACCACGGAGAAGCTCGCAGCGAAGTACAAGGCGGAAGTAGCCGCTTCTGCCAAGGAGCTAACGCAGCTGAAGAAGAGCAACCATGAGTTGCAAGCGCGTTTACATCAACGTGACCAGGAGGTTCTGCGAGTGCGGGGTAAGATCACCGCCCTTGTAGAGGAGAAGACGACGTGGAAGACACTGCGGTAAGCCGCATAAGCGCAGACTGCAGCGGAGAAGACGCAACGGGAAGCAGCGGAACCTCGTGCACAGGGAATGCTAGCTCAGTCGGTGGAAGCGCTTCGGACGAAGTTTAACTTCACCGCGGGTAGGAAGCTTCTTACCTTAGCTAGAGAATGGGACGACGAGTCTAGAGCGATGTTGATAGAGTGCAAGGAGAGCATGTTCAGATATTTGGATCGGCAGATAGAGGGAGTAAAGACACTCTATGATCTTCCCTTGATTTCGCCACTAGCAACTGCATCTTCCCAAGCCTCAGCACCATCGACCAGATCAGACTCGGAGAAGGAGGAGTTCAACCCCGCTGTCCACTTGGTAGTGACAGCGTTGGAAGCCGAGAAGACCTCGGAAGAAGCCCCGGAAGACAAGAAGAAGAGCTGTCTTCCCAGGTATTCCGAGTGGAGGAAGCGACTTCCTCGGACCCTTATGAGGTCACCATGGCTCCTAGTGTCGAACTAGTGCCTCAGAAGAGCGAGGAAGCACAAGTCAACCCAGCTTCCTAGAAGACGCTTCCGTCATCCGAAGCAGAAGCAGAAGCAACAGCAGAGCCAGCGACGAATGTTGAGGAAGAAGCCACCTCAGTGACACCCGAGGTAATTGCAGGGCTTCCCAACTTATCAGAAGCCGAGTTAGGAATTCAGGTAGGAGTAGATCCCATGGAGATTGCATCCGAGCGATTAGAGTAGGTAGCAAAGCGCAGAAGAAAAGTTGACTTGTCCAAACTTAGTAGGAATCGAACATGCTATCTTAGGAGGTGGCAGTTTAGTGTAATATTAGATAGGTGACCATGTGATAAAGTAAGCAGCGCATAAGTAGTAAGGTGGATGGTTAATTAGGAAAGGGAACCGCTTGCATGTGGGGTGGCAGCCTTCTGACAGCGCCCATCTCTCCCTGGTTGTAATTGAGGATTGGAGGAGAACTTCCCCTACGCCTCAAGGCGGATGCATAAGTAGGATCATAGTGCAGATTTTCGAGACCCATATGTCTCACTGTGAGTAGAGACATATTACGCACGGTGTACACTACACCCGATGTTAGAGACGTACGAATAGATTGAGATTACACCGGAGGGGTCTGCATGCTCATCGCCAGCAGTGGTTCGAAGATGTAGATGGAGGTAGTGGACAGTTTAGGAGCAGAGAACCGCATCCTCGTGTAGTCCTGTTGGCTAGACTGGTGTGTCGAGGAGTAGGAGCAGAAAGTAGAGGGAGTGAGCTTCCCAACACCAATGTGTCTTCTTCTCGAGGAATGGATTGCTAATTTGAGTGCAGAAGCTTTGTTCGTGTCTTCTGGGTGGTGGATTTCCTTGAATTCACTCCCGATTGTGCATGGGAAGCGTTCTTCTTGAGTGGCGGTGACTGTCAGCAGTTGTGCAGATTCGCAACTTGGCTCGTCCAATGGAGCACTTCAGATCCACGTACGGACGGTCTTATGGGTAAGCGATCCCAGAAGACAGAGTTGTCAGAGTAGCGAGAGAAGAAGAAAGAAGCATTCTTCTCACATCAGAAGACGACATCCTCAAGTAAAAGACGGTGCAACTGTACGCACATTGTTGTCTTCCTCCCCAAACGATTACAAGCAAGGATGCCTTGTTAGTCAGGATCCGGACTATAAGCCTGTCGGAATCTTAATTTCTCTTTTTCATTTTGTTTTTCTCTCGTTTGGATTTTCCTTTCTTCTCCATCTTCTCCCATCTTCCCCCATGTTCCCCATCTTCTTACCTTCTTCTAGTGAGCTTCCGAGACTTCTATTGAGCTTCAGTGAAGATGAATGTCGTTGTAGTGCTGCAAGAAGATAGTTTCCGTAGGCAGAAGCCTGGGAAGGCTACATGGGGCATACACCCTGTGATTAATCTAAACCGTTGGAATGTGTGTGAGAGAGAGAGAGTAAGGTGTAACAGCCGTTGCTAGTTGACTTCTGCGAAGCAGGAGCAGTCTTCTGGAGGTGTGAGAAGTCGAGTCGAACCCTTAGAAGCCGAGAATTGCTTCGGGAAAACAGTACTGAGAAGACCGGAAGAAGTGACCTGGAAGCAGGAAGCGTCTTCCTGAGCTTCTATGTGAATAGTTGTTTGTTTAGGCCCAGAGCACCTTTTGGAGGGTCTGGAAGACGTGTGGTTTTGTGAGAAGACGGGATTTCTAGACAAAACCCATGTGTTTGTGTGTTTGAACAGATCTTAGAACTTAGAGCAGCGTTACTTGTGCAAATCCTCTATGGGAACGATATCTTGTATACTAAATGAGCAAAAGGAGTATCATGTGACACTACAACAACGCATAACACTCTCGTACTCCGTAGGAACACCTATCATGGTGAAAAATGAGTAGGCAAGGAGTCAAGCACCAATTGCTTCCCCTTCCAGGGATCAGATTATTCTGTATGGTATTCCATCATCTCTCTTTTTATAATCTCTTCAATCAAAGAAGCTATACATGCATTTGCAGATTAGGAGAGAACCAAATAGTTACTCCATGAACTTGATGAAATACATAACTTGAATCCCAAATGTATGTGATATACTCAGGTATTAATGCATTTTTCATTTATGACTAAACCCTTCTTGTTGGAGGGGTCTGGTAATAAATTGACATGTCAAAAATATGTTTCTGTTTGTCTAGAAACAGTGCGTTTATACTCAAAAGAGAGGATTTTACTTTATTTGCTTATAGGTTTTAGATCAGAACGGTCATGTGTAACCAAGTTAATAAGATATAATTATGGGTTTATAAATTCAGTTATTCAATTGTTTAGCCGATCTGCAATTAAGCTTTTGGCACATTGCGGTCCATGTCATTAAAATATAAAAGTAAGGTCCATGACATAATGACAATATTTTATATTACTAGAAGTGGACACAGATCACTTGGACCCTTATAATGGCAAAACTTAAAAAGTATAGAGGTAGGAGACGAGCGTTTTATATGTATTTTCTCGAACTTTTCAAAAGCTAGTGGTGACATCAATTTTATATTATTCTTTTCCAGCCACTATAAGAAGAGTTAACTGCCAATCCATTTTCATAAATTTGTCCCTGTGATCACACTTGTCCTTTAAAGGGATGATTCTGCATTCTTTGCTTATATTCTTTGCTCATAATTTTATCCCCGTTATCACGCTTGTTCTTTTCTCCATCCACCTTCCCCAGGGCATGTGGGATGCATATTCGATGTGAAATAAAATTTTGTTGGTTTTCATTGGATGTGAAAGTTGCATTGTTTTTCTCATGACTTTTGTATGTTCTTACCATTAACGCGCACAATGATGTATCAAGAGTGTATTTTTTGGGCTGATTACATTAAGTAACAAGGTTGTTGCGCTGGAACTTAAAGTGTTATCTTGCATAAATCACCGAACTTATTACAGAACCTTTAACGCTACAACTCAACTTAGGAGACGGGAAGAGATTGATTGGCATCTCCCTTCTCATAACGGGTAGCGTGTACGTTAATTAATTTATTACTTAACTCTTCTTGCGGGAAGTGTTAAGTAAGAAAGCACCTGCATATTATTCACCTCCTCCATCGTTTAATTTGATACCTATTTTTTCCGGCAAGAAGGGTTAAATATTAAATTAACTTCAGTGTATATTAGTGTATTAATGAGTATGGATTCTCAGACTTATATTTTTTGAAGCGCGGCACTCGGGTCAAGACTTATGAGTTATTTTTTATTCTTCCTGTGTCTTCAGACATGGGCTAATAGATAACTTTTATAAAATATTTTAATTATTTATACTTACTTAGTATATATATTTTATTTAATATATATATTTGTGATAACTTTACACGAGCAAAAGTTCCCGAAGTTTGTCCAGCATGCATATTTACGTAAGAGATTAACATTCTGATTAAAATAATATTTTGATGATACAATCCCCAGACTATAATTCTGGAAGTGCGTTCTTACGCATTACCTTTATGGGTGATGTGCGCATAATTCGTTGTTTTTCACTTTGTTAATATGTAATAATTACTGTGAGTAGTAATTTTTCATATTATCCTATCTAGAATTTTCATAATTTTAATACAAACACATTTTTGGATAATACATAGCAAAAGAGATTTTTCTCATTTAGTACCAAGTCTCACTCTTCTTCCGTGACTTGAGCAAATCCCCATCCGCAATTTCTTGCTTATTTCCTTACTTCTCCTCTTCCTTCACTAGGGCCAAAAGTTCATATTACATGCATATGTTGGAATCTCTCCAGAATGTACTTTGTTCCTCTACTCCGCTCCCACTGATGTAGTATTTTTACTCGCTCCTACATCAAAATGTTGTGTTCCACTCCGAATTCCATTGGCTATATAGAATAGAGGGGGAAGTGTCAGTGTCTATCGCTCTGAAAAACATTAGGAGTGATCAAGTTAAGGGTAATGAAAGTACCTCTTATTATTTTGAGTCACAGTTGAAGCACCGTGCCAGGAACTGAGGAGATGATTTTTCCATGACACAGCCTTTACCGGCCCTTCGTGCATATGTTTTGCTTAGTCTACTTAGATTTCACTCGAGAATATGAAAAACATAAATATGTAGATCTATCTGAAAGATAAATAAAAATAATACCTGTCTTCTTTTTCATGTTTTGTTCTTTTCAATCGACGGTACTTTAGGGAAAGAAGACTACGTTCGAAATTTTGTACATAATGTACGTTATTGACAATGAGATAAAAGTACAAGTTGTCCAAGTTAATGGAGAACACGAGCGGCGAATCCAGATGTCCATAGTGCCTGCCAAAGGAGGTTCACAGTCGAGGTACTGCAGTAGTTGTTGAACTGCACCTGAAATCACGGATTCATTCCAGATGACATGATCGATGAATCTTATGTGGATTGAAATCTGACGGTGCAGTTCAAAGTGTACATACTTAAGTGGGAGGAGCCGGCTATAATCATTTGCCGAATCCTACGGAGTAGGGAATCTCTGTTGGGAATCTCTACTGATCTTTCGGATCCTCCAGTTTGACGGTGCGTAAAGCCTCTAGTGACCGCATTCACCGAGAACTGGGAATTGGCACTGATCTCTGCAGAATACTGGTAGGGGAGTACGCATTTTACCATCCGGTCAAACAAGGAATGAGTTATCGTTTCATTTCTATTTTCCTTTTCGGTTGTTTGTACGTCTCTTTAGAGAAACAACGGACGCGATGAATAGCAAACGGATGGAAAGACCTCATCAAGCCTTACAAGGCAAAGAAGGATCTGAAGGGCCAAGCAACAAACACCTCGAAGGGAAGAATACCGGGGCTAAACCCCGCTATCAGTAGATCTAAAATCGTCTATCGCACCCCCTGACGTCTCTCATAGTAAGCTCTTGCACAATCTCGAAGAAAGACGTTGAACTCCAAAGCTGTCGATCCGTATATCTCCAAGGCTAAGAGGTTGAAGCGATGTTCCATCTGTATGCCGAGAGTCTCATGATGTACAAGGACAGCAGCAGAAAGCCCCACAGCGAAAGAGACGTATTGTAGTTCGTTATCATTCCAAACAAGGGCAAACAATCTGTTTCTAAGATCATACGAGCTCCAATCAAGAACTCTCGATCTATCTTTATAGCAGTAACAACTCTCAATAATTCACGCTTCTATCTTGTCTGTCCATCAAGATTCGGGCTCCAAACCTAGAAACAAATCACACACCATCTGCATCTTCTTGACCAACTGCACAGCCAATCTTTTTGGACTCGGATCCACAGTTAGTATCACAGATATCTCACTCTCGTAGTTAAGTCTCCTTAGTACATGTGGGGACTTCAGAATCTGATTTTTACACGAGCGTGCGAGAGAGAGAGCGCGGAGGCGGATTGCGGGAGGGAGAGGAGAGAAGATCGAGACTATTTTTTGAGAGAGAGGAGGGTGTTGGGATGGGTTACTATACTGATTTTTACATATTCATCTTCGTTTTTGTTTTCTGCTCCTTTTGATCTTATAATTGATACATTTTGTGAAGAAACGAGTGAGTATTAAATATTTTTGGATTTTTTTTTGTAGTTTTAAGGTTATAGAGTAGTTAAGTCTGTTTAAGGTTTTTGAGAGACTTTTGGGGAACTTCTTGCTTTTCTTGCTTTTGCTTCTTGCTTTTGGGGGACTTCTTGCTACATTTAGTGTTTTTTTCTATCTCTACATATCAAGGTTCTTCTTTTCTAGTGAGTTCTTTTTTGAGATGTTTTTATTACGAGTACCGTTTGGTTGGATATCGTCTTTTTTCTAGCCATGAGTATTCTCTTTCTCATGAGATCGAGACTGATTCGAGACACATCATGTCTGATGTGCAATCAGTTATTTATCTCGTAGGGGGTAAAATCTCATGTGGAAAAGATGCACAAGAGCTATGATACGACCACATGGGATGCCCGAGTTAGCCGAGAGCGGAGGTCTACACGTGCAATCATTCTGGCACCGTTAGTCCTTCTTCCTGGAGTTCTTCCTGAGTCGTGGAAGTGGTTGAGAGTCCACTCTGTCATTATTCTGAGATTGTTCGAGACGAGTTTTTCTTGTCTGCGTTTGTTCCATCGGTTACCTCGTGCTCTTCATGACGAGGTGAAGCATGCATTTCGTCTACTCTCGATATGTTGGCACGGAACACCATGGACGAGACGGCGTGGTTACTATTCTTCTTACTTCTTCGTTGGTGTCTCCGTTATACTCGAGGTGGCAGGTGGCAGAGGAGGATATCTGGAGGTGGCGATCCGTCTTCCGAGATTCTTTGCAGGTGATTGAGCGGCTTTACAGGAGGAATCAGTACGTGCAGTACGAGGTAGGAGTGTGTTTGTCTCTACATGTGATGTCTCATCTTTCGTCTGCATACGACATTAGGTCAAGTTGGAGAGTATAGTAGAGTTGCTAGAGCACATCCTTTGTCAGCGGTATGTCCTACTGAGGAGACTACCACTTCGTTGCGTTTTCTTCACCTCCACCACCTGAGGTTCAAGACTATCAGTGTGAGGAGCCATTATGTCTCGATAGATCCTTGTTTGCCCAGGCCTTGTGTACAGCTCCACGTCTATCTTCTGGAGGTCTGTCTGAGATGGTCCACGAGCACTTACGGGATTGTTTTCAAACAGACGACTCCTCTAGTGGTTTCACGGAGCTTTTTGAGATAGCGACAATAGTAGCTCAGAGACATATTCTTCAGTCTATAGCTCAGGTACTGGAGACAGCTAGACTTTTGACCATGACGAAGGATGGTGGAGGAATTCGATCGAAAACCATCGGTGAGATTCTCTTACGACTTCTCAGTCGTATCATTGTACTTCAGCTTCGAGATACTTTTCAGGACCACCTTTGTCCACATCAGTTTGGAGTTGTGACGCCTGGAGGTTGCGAGTATGTGTCTTTCCGCATTAGAGTTCTCTTGGACATCCATCCCGATTGGGTTGTCTTATAAGTGAACGTAGAAAATACTTTCAATAACATTTCCCGCGCTAAAGAGCTCATGGATGGCGGTGGATCTCTGACGCTTCTATGGTTCTATGATTCTTCCTCTCCTTTTTTTTATCAACACGGTCATGCGATAGAGGATGTTACAATCATCAGCTCCATGACAGATAGTCGTCAGGGAGATCCTTGGGTGGACCCCTCTTTGCCTTAGCTCACTATAGAGCTCTCTTGGTCACCACCTTGGCTGCTCCAGGTTGTGTTTTTTCATCTCTAACTGATGATACGCACATCGTAAGTCCGGTGGACCAAGTCGACGTTGTCTTTGATCACCTTGTCTCTCAATTGACCTTGGTAGAGCTGAGAGTGAAGGTGTCAAAGTGCAAGGCTTGGTCTCCCATAGGTATACCGTCGGACCTCTAGCTCCCAGAGGGATTTGTTACACCTAGAGATGGTTTACGCATCTCGGAGTATCGGTGGGTACATAGGACTTTGTCTCCCGGTTCTTAGTGTTGTCTCTGTGGAGGACGTTTTGCATATCGAGGATCTCCTTATGTTAGAAGACCTACAAGTTGTCTTTAGTATCTTTTCTTCTTCCATTGCACGTCATCCTAGTTACTTACTCCGCACACTGCCTCCATCTTCTATCTTCATCTCGCGCCTTAGAGAGTTTGATAAGAGGATCATAAGAGTGTTTGGTGACATTGTAGGACCGAGAACTTTTGATTGTGTGGCAAGACCTCTCGCACGTAGACAGATATCTTTGTCGATATCATGTGACGGGATGGGCTTATTATCCATGGAGGAGATTGCTCCGGTAGTCTTTTTGGGTAGTTGGCCTCTCTCAGCACCTTGGCTCTGTTGTCATTTTCTCGTGCGAAATAGACCTATTCTGGAGAGCTATGTGACAAGGATAGAGGATGGTTCTTACCCACTACAAATGTGTCTCCGAGAGACAAGAGATAGTTTGACTCTTGAGGCACGTGAGGCACACCTTCGATTCGATACATTAGCTACCGATGGATCTCACGGACTACAATTCTCTCTTACGGGACACCACTTCTAGCAGGTTCTTCATGCGCTCTCAATGGATCCTTCCATTTCACAAGATAATAGAGCTCGACTCCTCTTGTTCGGACAGGGGCGCATGCTCTTGACTCATAGCTCGATCTTGCATTAGAGCGTTTCGACTCGCACCGACTATCTTCTCTAGAGTGATCAGGTTCCGCATAAGCTTGGTTGAGCCTGCTGCTTCGGCATTGTCCACCTTCAACACTATCTAGTATAGGTCACCTTCGCTGCTGCTGCCGATATCGTGTCAGATTTTGCGTGAAGGATGTCCAGGAAAATGCGAGGTTCATGACTGTGGAGATGCTGTGTGCTGAACAGAGACAAGACAAAGAAAAACAACCACAAAAATGAATGCTGCAATATATCAACTCACAATGTATGTACACTGCCGATTCTTTCTCCCTAAGAACACAAAACTGAAAACCAGACCAGAGCGGTCTGTAATCTGCTTCAAAGCCCCTAAAACGAACCCCTTAATCTCAACCTTGACCCAAAACCACCGAAGCGTAGCTCAAAGCAAGAGAAACTTCCCTTTGCTAACAAATAGAGCTGCACTAGTATCACACGATTGAAACCCAAGTCCAAACCACATCCATGTACAAGCTCTTAGCCAAAGCTAGCTACCACAAGTTGTATATAGCCAACTAGATCTCTAACGAACTCAAAAGGATGAAACCCGTAGCGAAGGAACCAAAAAAGGCTTATCTGAGAACTCTGTCTTTTCGCCAAACGATCTTCAGATGTCGATAGGGTCTCCTTCGCTAACTCCATTGGCTTAAGAAACCTTCAGATCCGACTCCCGACAGCCGAGATATCTCCAATTTTCGATCGCAGGTGATCGAATCTTCTAAAACTCCTCCCTGCGGCTTAAAGCCGCACACACTGCACAAACAGATCGTCTGAACTGATATCCGTCTTCTCTAGTAGGTAGATCTAGCTATCCTGAACTCAACGAGACTCCAAACAAGCCATTTGGAGTTCCCTTTGCAAAACCGCGCAAGAAATTTAGTCACAGGTTGCAAAAAACTACGTAAATCGACTCCCTGCGACTCAAAATCGCTCACCACACCGAAACTCAACAATCCATACATGGTCTTCTCTTACGCGTAGATGAAGACTCCCTGATCAAGTAGGCACTAAGAACGATGAGCTTGGCTCACCGTTCGCGAAGAACAAATCAATCTTAGGTCGCAGGCGAACGAAAATCTGACGTAAGCGCTTCTCTGAGAGCCAATTTCACTCAGAACTCTCAAACCGCCTAATGAAACTTCGTATCGTCTTCAATTTCTTGAAGAACTCGTTATTCTGATCCTGATGGATCATAGGACAGCAAGTTTGGACTCCGAAACGGCCCGAACGGTCCAACTCTCTTTCACAGATCATTGAAGCTCTCCAAAATCTCCTCGCTGCTTCTCAATTTCTCTCAGAACACATCCCTCGATCCGTCTCTGCACGAATCATCTTAACCAGTGCGTAGCTTGCACAGATCTGAACCCAACAACGTCTTGCGCATTTGCATTGGAACTCCAAATCTCCTGAACCGTTCGCTAACAGGTCATAGGTGCAAGCTAGCCCCTTAAGCTACCCCTTACGTCAGTCTCTGTACGTACAAGTTCTCTTCAATAATGAGGAAGCAGGTCCCTTGCGTCCTTAGTATAGCGCCCGGAGCAGCAAATATCCAGTCAGCAAGTAAACTAGGGCCCAGCTTGATTTTTCCATTTTTCGAGTCTCGTAACTTCTCCACTAAGCGTCCAAATGAAATAGACGAATTGCTCATGGAAAGTTGACAACGAGCTCTACCCATTGATGCAATGAAAGTAAAGATCCGAAGTTGTGCCAAAAGCTCGTAAGCTGAGGCTTAGCTTGTTTTACCGATGTTTCGAGTCTTGTAACTTCTCCACTAGGCGTCCAAACGAAATAGACGAGTTTTACATGCGAAAATTTAGTTACAGAGGGTAAAGAGAGGAGTAGATGTGATTAGTTTCTAATGGAATTATGCTGATTATCCCTCCTGTCTTTCGAAAGGTTAACGTGGAGGCTCGGCATAATAATGGGTGGTGGGGACTTCTTCCGGTTTTGCTTGAATCTTTGAGCTTCCTTGGTTAAGGTTTTGCTTATGTTGATGCATAAAGAACCGTAGTTACATTATCGACTTAACATACGGCTTGTAAAGTACACGTGATTTGGGACATCTCACTGAAACATTTCTCTTCTATTTGAGCTTGCCAATGAAGTGGTGCAGGTATCATAACATCGTCGTGCGTGCTGCTGCATGCTTTGTTGTTGTTGAAGAAATTTGAAAGAAATTTCACACCTTTCTTAACGGCTTGGAGGCGCTGTAAACGAGATCGATCTGGATGGAGGTCTTTTGCCCTCCTAACCTATGATGTATTCTACTCGAGATTCTACTGACTGACTGTTTCTGATATTCGGCGCTTCTTTTCATATTCGGCTTCAGAATGTTACATATATGAATAGTTTCTGGTGTTTGGTTCGTCAGGTCACGTTCTGTTTCAAATAGCTCATCTACTGATGTATATTGATGTGCTGCGCTTTCTTTCAATCCTTCTTCAAACTGTAGGTAATCGACGTGTTCGCATCGTATCTAGACACATTATATTTGGACTCGTCAGTGATATACCAGATGCTGCATGCACGTAGGAATATCTCAAGAACTTTAGATATTTGTAAGACTGGAAAGTTAAGTCGGGAAATTGCACATCTTTCAGCATCTGCTGTCGAGGTGATCTGAGAGTTGAGAAGCAACGCAACAAGGTCTAGACCGACCATCCATTGTTAATAATCGAAGAATAGAAGCAGACGAGCACGTCCAGAATATGGACTCTGAACTTGGGAAGAGAAATCAGCGGCATGCTGTTCTTAACTCGGTGTTGCTTTTCCCATCCTTTCTGGACGTGTGATGAGATTGTGAATCTGGATGCGTACTTCTGCTGTCCGTTACATTACCTTTACAATATGTTCTCTCTGCTCGATGCATCAATTCTGCATATTATCTTGATATGCGTCGTCTTCAAACTGACAGCTGCTATGTCAGCACCGGACTTAACAAGACCCATAGCTTAACACCTACGGTGGTAGGCATAGGTCAAACTGCCAGCTTTCTCCGGTTATCATTGCTTCGAGATCTGAAACCAGATTAGCATTTCTCTTCTCCTGGCAGGGGTCGAATCTTATAACTTCTTCTCGGATAGTGATCATTCTACTTGCTTCAGTCAGTCCTTTTTTAGCACTTTTTATTATTTTTGTATCTTTCTTTTCTACTTTGACCTGATTCTCTATTACATTTACTACTACTTGTGGATACGCGATACCACATACATTACTACTTCCGACTTTCAGTTGGTTCTCTTGTTGCTTGAAAACTTGTAAGTTTATGCTGTTGCAGTTCGCTTCAGATGTGTTCCTCCATGTTCGATGGCCACAGTCCTTTTGCCAAGTTCATTGGTCTACCACTTTCACAAGGTTCATATTCGAATGAATAGAAATCCTTTGCCGATCAGAAAGCTGCTGAGCTGGAAATGTGTCTAACTTCAGTTGTCACCTTCCCTTCTCATGTATATCTTGTCTCTCCCTACTGATGGCGTCTTTACATCGGGGCATCATATTGTGCCGTTTTTTGGAGCGTCATAGTTGCGCTGAGGAAGTCAGCTGTCAAGGTTGAGGTGCATGCTGGGAAGTGGATACCATCATGTTTGGCATAATATTGTAATGAGGTATTCGAGTGCACACCTACTCATTACCTAGGGCAGTGTTAGTGCATTTTTAACTAAATGCTGATCGTTTGGCTTTCCGGACATGGACTATGGCTTGTGCTTGCTCTGTGATACTACTGTTTACTGTTATGAGTATGATGCACTCTTCCTTCCTTCTTAGTTATTGTTCAGGCTCCACTACTGAACTGCCAGCGCTCTTGGACGAATTATGTATCCAGACTGTGACCCACCAAATCTGAGTATCTCGTAACTCATCAGACCTTCTAGAAACGTTTACGCTTCTCCCCATTTTCCAGAGATTTTGGATCGTTGTACAGAATAATACTCCGAATGTATCTCTAAATCACGTTCAGGGTCATGTATAGCAACGGTTCAGAGGACAACGATCCTGATGATCCAGACGTAGAAGAGCCGACAAGAAAACGTGGTCACGGCCAGGAGGGCCTCAGACCAAAGGTAGTTTATCAAAGTACTAACGAGGCAACGTCGTCTAAAAGATTCTAAAAGATCTATATGTCCTTATGCATGTCAAGTTATTTCTTGATTTTCTAGAAAGGTGCTAGACGCAATGGAGTAGCTTCAGAAAGGGAGTAAGAAGGTGGAGGTAAACGCAAACGACATGATATAGTTTCTGCTGAGGATCCGGCCGCCGATGAAGACATAATAGGTGTGAGTAACTGTACATTCGAAAGCCAAATACTGAGTCGCCTTGAGGATTTTTCTTGAGACAGCGTGCTGTTTGAGGTAATTAGATTTCAAAGTCGGCGTAATCGGCCATTTCCTTGTAGAGCCATTTGTGCCGGTTGGTGTTTTACATAAGAGTCACGTCTAAGGTTTACGGGTTGATTCCCTCCTTCCAGTTAACACCTTTCCTCCAGTCCATGTTATCGGGCCTATCAATTAGAACGTGACTCAAGTTAGATGGTTGAATATTGCTACTACTAGTTTACCAGTTCCATCATTGGCTATGACGGGCTTGGATAGGTTCACGTCGAAGTCTCAAGAGAATCTGTCTTTTAGGAGTTGAAGTGAAAGATGTACCTCCTAACAGAATGGCTGGGTCTTTCTCACGCTGTCTGAGCCTGTGCTTCACTTTCGTGGGTTATGTTTGTGCATGTTCAAACTTCAACCGTGCAGAGATTCTGAAGGACAAAAGCAAAGTAGTTCGACAAGCAGCTGCGAAGTGGGTGGAACGCTATGAGGCCAATCCTGATGTAGCCCTTGGGAAGCTCCTTAAAGCTCTGTTCCAGGTAAGCTGATGTACGTGTTGAATTCAAGTAACCTATGGCAATCTGTCAAGCTTTAGCCCCTTAGTCGCATCACTAGCTCTCAAATTGTGTCCGTTGGTCATCAACAGGCATGTGAAGGGTAGGAAAGTTTAATTTGGACTGGGGTCGACATCGATGACGCTGTAAAGAATTGGTGGATATTGCCAAAAATGTATCCTTCAGGTTCCATGTACAGCTGCGGATAGGTTTGATGAGACTCTTGTCCAGCCTTAAAGCTAGGTACGCTAGATAAGAGTTCGTATTTAGGGGTCCGCGACTTTTTTGCAGGTGAAGTTAGTTAGAGACATTGACCTACAAAGGCTTAAGATTGATTTGCTGCACTACAGCCGATGAAGGAGTCTATACTTAACCCTTCACAGGATGGTTTGGAAGATACAAAGCACCGTGATTTCCGCAACTTCAAAGACAATCTTGTCACATTTGGTGATAGCTTGGTCAGAGAGTGCCAGGACGGTGCTCTTTTCGATCAAAAGCTCATGGATAAGAGCATGGATTACGTCACTGGTCTGTCTTGGTAAGGTTTGTATGTCCCATCTCACACCTGAAAACTTGCTTCTCGTTTTCTGTGTACTGTCTTCATGAACCACTTAGAAAGTAGTTTAGTACGTCCTTCATATAGCAAGTTCGTGTATCTTTCGTTGAACTCTTCGCATTTACTGAGTAGTTTAGAGAAGTTCTTGTATAAATAAGGTCCTACATCTTTTGTTGAGGGAACTGCCCAATGGGTAGCTGAATGATGAGGAAAAAAAAGCAAAAGGATGGACGTGTCGAGTCCCTCAACAACTCTATCTGAAACTCATGAAAGATTCACAACCGTAGAAGAGATATAAGGAAGATATTCACCGGTTAAGTGCTTTCCTTAGGGCTGAGGAGGAAGAGGAGGACAGAAGAAAGTATCGTGTATAACAGATGCTTCTGCAAATGTAACTTCGAACTTAGGGTGCTTAGGGTTCTTCAATGTTCGTCTATCAATCAAGGTTCTTAGGACCTAAGCTCCTTCTAAGCTGTTGTTTGCTCACCGCTAGGACCTCAAAATGGCAGGCTCTTCATGCACGGATATAGGGGTGTGGACTCAGCATTCGGATGGCGTGTATTACCGCTGTTCGATCCTGGATATCTTTTTCTTTTACCCTTCATTGGTCCTCCAAGACCTTATTTGAAATAAAGGTCTTGAAAGTAGACTTAGATGACAAGGTAAGGTACAACGCTGTTCCTCTTTATAGTCCCCCCTTGGTTTTCGCTTCCGTCGGCGGAAGGTCATGGAACCTCGAGAATACAGTCCCTATAGTTTCGTTTGAGCAGATTTTAGATATATGCTGTGAACCTCGCATCTTGAGCTTAGATTCTTTTGCTGCAATTAAATTGGAGTGAGTTTTCAAAATATCTTTATCAAACACCTGCGGGTGTCGAATTTGGATTTGTCATTGGAATTTATATTTGGATTGTCGAATTTTCTCAGTCAGTAGTGGATGTCAGAACCCAGCCGTTCGGCGTAGCTCAGTGCTTGCACTGCGAGCGTTATATGCTGTCGATGCTAATATACCCTCCTTTGGACTATTTACCGAGCGATTCAGCACCAGGATGATTGAGATCGCAGATGATATCGATGTCATGTCAATGTAGCTGTCAGTGCAATTGGTTTATTAAAAACAGCTTCCTTATGTTTGTCTACAATGTTAAACTTCCTTCGTACAGTTATCATGAGTTATGACTCTTGAGTGGCATTACAGGATCATCTCGTCTGGGAAATAGGATGATTGATCTGTTTTCATGTCACTTCAGTTGTGCGTGACTGAATCAAATTATTTCTCAGTATTAATAGCGGAGAATATTGCCCTTTGCAGGCATCAACTTCTAGAAGGCGATGAGTCAGCTTTACGAGTCCTTGCTTGATGAATCACCACAAATTCGTCACGCTGTTGGGGATCTTGTCTATGATCATCCACTAGTACCAGCAGCTGGAGGTTGGTACTACTTCAACATCTAGGATTATCTGGCTAGGCGCGTGATCTTCTTCCGTTAAGAACTACCTTTCATACCTACCATACTAATACATCGACTGCCGAAGTTGGTCTTGTACTCAAGCTTATCTGGTTTGTCTTCTGTACGTGCGTTTGTTGATTGACTCGAAAGAGATTGGAACGGTTATAACGTCAGCTCCATTTCAGGGAAGGACAATGAGAATCTGCAAGGCAGCTTGAACGACTTCTGCAGATTCTGAGAGAGTTTTAAGGAGATCCAGTTCTCTGTGACTATGTCATAGATGCTCTTTGGGACAAGTGCAAGGCAATGACAGGTCAATTCCGATGTCTTTTCTTTTGTTAATTGAGTCAGAACCTCAGTATTTGTTCATCGAGTTAGAACTCCAGCATATGCACCTTGTAAGTCCTTTATTTTGCAAGCTGATGTAGAAGTCGAGCTGATACTTGCTACTAGCTTTCCTCTCCGGTGGATCTGTGTGGTAAAAGCGCGCCTCTTTGTTCAAATCTTATTGCTGTAAGGTGAAATTACTCTGAACTGCTTAAAGTTTTGCCATAAACAGCTTTGCGTGGGAAACTTGATTTACAATCGCTGTTTCGGTTTGGGTTTTCATCTAATCTAATCGGCGATCAGTTTGCACTCAACTTGGTTCAGTTTGGTTGGTCTTTGCTTTTACTGTCCAGATTTAACAATTGGCCGATATATGAATCAATTAGTTCAGTTTACCAGAATCATAATCTCTTTATGAGTAAATGCTTGTCACGCGCACTGGTTCTTTCGAGTAAAGCAAATCTTCATTGTTTTTAATTGTCCGCACCTTCTTTAGCTTTACGCCTGTCGTAAGTCTGATGTCTTATCTCTGTTTGTGCTTCCTGGGATAATTGTAACAGAACTGGAAGTGTATGAGCACTTTGCTTTTAGAGGATCGTCAGGCTGATGAGCTTACAGATAGAGACGCAAGGAATCTGGTTAGAGTCTTGTCTGCTTCAGTCAAGCAGGCTGTTGGTGAGAAAATTGTTCCTTCCAGTGATCATTGCGAGGTCTCCTTGACGAAGGCACAAAAGGTAATGTGGATACTCACGATCTTAGAAGACTAGGAACAGCTTTAGTTCTCGTCTTTGTAAATCTTATGTTTTAGGCACTGAATGTGCATCCGTACGAACGCTTGTCTTGACAATAAGTCATTAGTACATGGTCTGCACTCTTATGGTCATCTGAGTTTGTTGCAGGAATCGATGGAAGCGAATAAGAAGGATATGACCCTAAGCTTCTGAGGAAGTATTTGGCAGACCAAGCTAAAGTGTCAGATCTCGTGAAGATTATGTCTCATATGAAGGTCGAACTGGGATTGAATAGGCATTCTTCCATGTAGGCGGGTAGCTTGTGAGCAGAGTTTCTAAGTCAATTATAGAACTTATACATTCTGGATTGGGGAGCCTAGGTAGTAGAAGACTAAATCAGCGACTGTTGACTGTCATCAGCGCTGCAACTCATAAAGGATGCTTTTGTCAAGCATGGAGACGATCACACCTTGAAGGCTTGTGTGAAATCCCTGGCTTTTGCTGCCAACGAAAGTCATGCAGATCTGCAACACTCTGCACAACAAATATTCAAGCAAACTGTGGACGATCTGTCATCAAAGCAAATCTGCAATAGGTCAAGCAGGGGTGTGTACCTCAAACATCATCTTGCGCTAGCAGACCGGCCTTGACAGATTAGATCATTTTATCAGCGCTCGGTTTCATGTCACCAAGTTTGTGCTCCGTCGAAAGTGGTATGAAATCTTGGGACGCATAAGCGACAGGAAGCGGAGGAGGATTACTCTCTGACCGTTAATTTGAGAACGATGTATCAGCTACAAATAGCGATACACATACCGAATGAAGGTCTTTTCGCGGAGATACTGGGTCTTTTAGACGACTTCAGTAACCTTGATGACGAGGTATGTATTTGCTAGATGCATTTGTGAGTCAAGAGCTTGGCACCAGGCCAGCTGTTACCAGATCGGTCTAGTTCAGCAACTTAATCTACTCTGTTCCAGGATACTGTGGTCATCATGAACTGGATTACGGATCTCTGCTTTCAGTACTGTGGTTATCTTATCAGTCAGAAGATAAAGATGTCACTTCGGCGTTACTCTCTAGTCTGTACACTACAGTGTACGTTGTGATTTGTCGCCGCTGAAGTTATCGACAGAACTTAACAATCCAGTTGGAACTTACCATCTCATTTACCTTTTGGGACTGATATGCTGAGATGCAGGTTTTGCGACTCATCTTTGAATATATATGTACACCTCACGTGGTCTTTGTCAGCAATCGATCCTCACCATCAGGTGAAGATCGATTGAGGACCACGTGGGGTGTAGATATATATTCCACACTGCAGTCGCGTCATTACTAGCTACTACTACCTGCAAATGCAGATGATACGGAAGAGGAGGTTACGGAAGGACCAAGGGCTGAGTTTCTAAAGGAGAAGGACATGGTCATGACTGCAGCCGCAAAACTCATTGCTCATGATATGGTCCCTAAGGTCTGGTTGCAGATCCAAATTCATTGGTAGGTATGACCACAGATTTGCATCTCGGCTAGATGGGAGTTACTAGAATCGTATCAGGCCACTTTGCCCAAGCTGGTCTGAAGTCACTGTGTCTCGGCGTCCGGTTGTAGTTTGATACCACTGAGAGCTGGATCCCTTCTAGTGAACATAAAAGCAAGGCCCGTTCTGGTCTACAAGACAACCTGACTCAACTAATCTGTACCTCTTCATCATTGTAGGAGTTCCTTGGACCAGAGATCTTGTCACATTATCGGCTACATGGGAAAATCATCTCCGAGACTGTAAAGCAAAATATACCTGCAAATGACTTATCTAGTCTTTACTTGAATGCTATGAAACGAGTGAGTTCCTCAACCCTCCAGTTCTCAGTTGAAATGAGTTCTTCTCCATGTACTTGACCAGGTGCTGGGCAAATTTCATGTTTGAAATGCTGGTAGACGATGTTGGCAGTCTGTTACTTTTCAAAATCGAGGGACAAGTAGGGAGCGTCGGTCCTATCTCACTATTTTTACGCGGTTTGGCGACAGGCATATCAGCGGCACATGCACGTAGTCTCCGGAAATGATGAAGACTTGTCATTTGCAGCTTGCAAGTTGTTGGCAGGGCATTTGTCAAGCTCGTTCTTAGGTATGGCTCGTGCGAAGTACAGACCGAGGATTGTGGAGATTGTTAAAGTGGCATTAATACGCCTTCCATGACGCCCCGAAGCAACTCGAAGGTGGTGTCATACAACTCGCGTTGAAGTTACCAGCCGCGGACATTCGAGAACTCTAAATGGTGAAGTACCTCGTTCCCTCCGCTTCTTCGACTGTGGCCGGAAAAGCCCGTGTATTGGTGACACTATCCATGTTGTAGAGCGAAATAAGTTAGGATCAGAGTTGAAGTTTTGTGATCAGAACCGACGTTGAGTTAGCACTTCAGTGCCTGACTTGGTGGGAAATTCTAAAACAGCCTTGCAGAGGGATCGACACAGACCAAGATCCAATTGGATGGCGACCATACTTCACATTCGCAGAACTCCTCCGTGAACCGAGTGCCAAACATGAAGTGCACTCTGGTATGTATCCTTGACAGCCCTCATGTCGACCCTTGCGTTTTTCTCGAACAAAGATAATTTTGGTGGTGTATTATCAGAGCTCTTGTCCTTGTAGAGATTTGTAAACTCGTTCTCTTCTACAACTTTCGAATTTTACTAAAAGATGGGACGGTTTGCAGGCTATTTTGCATAAAGGATCGCAGTGCCCTCCATCGTCGCAGTGCCCTCTTTCTCTGATCCAACTTGAACTGTCAGTGAACTATTAAGGAGCACTGCATCCTACTTTATAATCTCATTCACAAGTTTGTATAATCAAGATCTGCATATTCGACTGGTTTGCTACATTACACTGGAATCGAATGGAATAATTTTAGGAATCGGATATTTACACTGCTCTAGCATATAGTTTTATACTCTCAACGTTTTATCAGTTATATTAGATACCGTATGCTTCCTCGAATGTATAACTCTTGATAAAATTGTAGAATAAAGTGCATAATTCAGTTTACTGAAATTATTTAGAAAATACTAAATAATTTCAGTAAACTAAATAATTTCATAAAGATGCTAAGATATTATTTAACAAAATATTTTAAATTTTTCTCGTATGAATATATATCATTATATACTTTATTTCAACATATTTATCAACATGATTTTTTAGTAGAACTCAAGTTTTAAATGATGTTCAAACTAGACATGTTATGTTATATACAGCGCGCAGTTTGCGAACATGTGGAGTTGGAAAAGTCTTCAACTTTGAGTGGTCATTTTCCTTATTCATCTGTTACTTCACTTTCTCATTAAGTGTTGGATAAAGGAAGGGTATCAGTATTCAAAAACCGATATCAAACAAAGTCTTTTAATATTATAATCTTTTTAGTGATATCAGGAAATAAATATTAATTTTGATAAATATTTAAATTACCAAGTTTAATAATTATCTTTAAATATAATTATCGAAATTTGATATTCAAAAATATTGTTTTTTAATATCTGAAAATATGTCGTGATATTAGTTTTTCAATATTGATATCTTATTCTTTCTTTTTGCTTATGAAATGAAAGTATTCTGTTGCATGCTCTGTGTATCGTGTGTTAGTTAAAGATTGCGGGGTAAATTTACTCATTATCTACAGTGTGTGAGGGCTTGCGTCATAGACTTACTATCTAGAGTGTGTTTGTGACTTTTGCTGAGAGAATTGCTTCTAATTTTTACTTTTTTCATGGTTGACAAATTGATGTGTAAATGTTAGCTCAATTATTCTCAGATGTTTTGTATTTCCTTTTCCATAGGTATATATTGTCCTTTTATATGTTTATATTTATCATTATCTAGATAATTTGTTTTTCATTCATGATGTTTTCCGGCTTATTATTGTATATTACAGTTATAGCTGCGCTCTCACTCAAACCGTCAAGCATCTTAATTTGTACTTGTATTCTTTCCCATAACTTCTTGGGGATACACCTTGGAAATTTTGTCTCCCTACGCATTTCCCTTTGGAAACAAGTTACCAAGTTAGCATACAAGTTAGCACTCTTTGTACTTGCATGGCTATTTGGAGGTTACCTAAGTGTGTGGGAGAGTTACTGTTATCCCTAAAGCATGTTGTACCAATATATATGCAGTGCGGAACAACACTTCTTTAAATAATGTAGTAATTATCATGTTTTTATTGTTTTAGTAACGTGTTTGAGATTTTGGAAATTGTTACCTTTTTATTACATTCGTTAACAACTATACCAGTTTTAAGAGAAAAAAGACTATTTTACACTCACGTATGTTGAACCGATAAAGTCGAGTTGCATCTCTGAGTGCATCTTATGATACATGTGAACTTTATCACTCTCATTCCAATATAATACAGAAGTTACCAGTTTCGTTCTCGAGATCAAATCAGGAATGCATCTCAATCTGTTTATTGTTTTATCCTATTAAAGGATAAAACAATAAACATATACTTTATCAAATATCTATGTAATAAGACAAACATCAGAAAGATCCATTGAGAAGATATTTATGACTTGATTGAGATTATCTTTTTTGTACTGTCTTTCTCATACCAAGACAAGCAATAAGACAAGAGTAATAATACATCTATCCATATAAATTATAAGGGCAGATATATGATGAAAAACTATTTGTTGTGATACATATCATTCCAATATATCTCAAGTTATAATCTATTTGACCTCTAGATTATTTACACTAATAAAAGAATAAAACATATCCATAAGATTATTGAATAAGACACTATGATAATTTTAGTAATTTGAAGCAGTAATTATGATCTTGTTTAATATTACATGAATTGACATCGTTAAACATTTCAAGAATACCTTAAAGAGGGTGTAGCCCGTTAAGATAATTACATAAATAAATTCTTTTTAGACTGAAACAAAGAAAGTCTCTTCCAAATCAAGTTGTGCATCCTTAAGCCATACCAAACCTATCTTCAAGTGTGTATAATTTATTCATAAAGATGTAACATTTATATATTTTATAATCATGCGCTGAGAAAATACACCAGATGCTATATTGAGTTTATGGGATAATGATGCTTCCTTTATATCGATTTCTAGTTTCAGTATTCAAAATTTCCAGATATGGATTGGATTCTTCTTGTTGTTTTTCAAAGTCTAACCCCATTATCGAGTGTTCAATAGTCCACAAGAGATATTCCTAAAGAGTTGAACCATAATCAGCATATAAAATGTTAACATAAAGAGTTAAAATCAACATATAACGTTTTTGTTCACCGTCAAATCAATGAAGAATATCCATAGTACAACTTGAATAAGATGAATGATAAATTAGAAATAAATCACAAACAAAATATCTTATAACTAACTTCAGAAATTCGAAATATTTAAATTGAGCTTTAAATGTTTAGTTTGAAACTCATTTCGTCTTGGAAAAACCCCAAAATGTTTTATTTGACAAGATGTTTTTTCGTATTCGATTCTAACTGAAAAATAAATTTTAAATAATTAAGATAGCCACTTTTTGAAAGTCAATTATTTTTCTTGTGGTTATCAAATTATATCATCTCATCTACTCAAATTTACAAAGCATTTCATAATTTATCATAACTTTGTATAAATTATTTCATAGTTCATATAAATCAAACCATTTTCAGAGTTCAAATAACCAATGTAAATATCTGCCCTTAACATACAACCGAATGACTTTCAACCGCAATCAGACGTTAGAGAAATCGTGACTGGTCTCTCTCATATATCTAGAGGTACTCAACTCTCACGGATGTATTATTTTTATTTGCTTCCACGTTAGAATGTAGAGTTTCACTCCATTACAATGACTCTATAGAAAAGAGCCTATAATTCCCACAATAAAAGGTTAAAAGAACTTATCTTGAATCGGATAATTAGTGAATAAAATTCTTTCAGCGTGAATACGCCATCTATTAGTGTGGATCGGTTACTTTCAGCGTCTAGAAACCACCTTAGAAACCCTATGATGGAAAGTATGTTTGTGCAGAGGATGAATGTTAGAATAGAGTGGAAATTCTTGGAGTTGGTGTGCTTTGTTTCTTTTCTTCAATGTCTCTTTTATAGAAAGAATCTCTTAAGAGAGACAATATGCATGCCAGATGAACTTCTGGTAGAGGAAAAGAAAATGACAAGCTTGGTTGAATTAATAATGTTGATTGGCGATTGTTGTGTGATTACCATGATGAGAGAAAAATACAAACAAATGATGTTGGATTGGATTTTTTAAATCATTGAGACAAATTATTTCGAATTTATTATATTGAATTTAAATGACTAAATTAAACTATTAAAATTAAACATCTTTAATTAAACTCAGTTAGCCTGATGACACATGACCGCTGATTGACTACCAAATCTATAAACAAAGTAAGTGAAGTGATTCTTGCCCTAGTATAAACATGTCTGGTTTTCACGAATAAAAATATATTTTAATTTTATAATTTTAGTTTATTACTTCACTCTTCCAAGAGAAAGAGTAAGAATATAAATCAAAAAGGTATATATATTCCTCCTCTTCCGAACTTGGAAGAGGGTGAATATGCATCCTCAATATACACAATCAAGAAATATTTTCTTGCTTTTGTTATCGAGAAATGTAAATATAACTGTAAAAATTATAATGTAATAAATATAATAATATAATTACATTTAAAGTATTATAAAATTTAATATTTTGTACTAAAATGATGAAAGGACCGAGAGTAGTGACCATATTCGGAGTTAAACCATAAGGCAAACGCGTGAACCTTCCGAAACAACAAGCGCGGGACCCTTGTGCTTACTGCACCTAATGATCTTAAATTTTTTTTTTATTCTCGTTTTTCTTTTTCTTTCTCAGACATTCTTCTCTCTCTTCTCAGACATTCATTTGGGATGTATATTTGCCACGTAGGATATCCGTTGAAGGCTGTCCCAGAACAGTAGGAGTAACCCGTTACATGGTAGTATTGTTCTTTCCCTAATTCCTTGTTAGCAACTAATCCTCTGATATAAACTGAACAGAAGTTCCATTTATATTCTGGTTTCATCCACCAGAACTCCGACTGAGTAGCTCATGCTTCTGAAACATGCAAAGCACTGCATTTGGAGATTCCTTAATATTGAAACTAATCAAATGTGAGCAATGGAGTTGATGCTGCGCAAACAGAAACCTGACGACTTTGTTTGCAGCAGAAGTTAGCAACTGCTGGAAGTTTAGCAAGAATCTTGGTTGTGCCATAGAACCTTCAACTTATACTACAATAAGCAAATCACTTTTAAGGTTATGCAAAGACTTGTTACATGATATGACTTGTGAGAAGATGATCTTGATTATTCACTTGAAAATATATAAGAAGAATGGATCATTAATGAAAAAATGTGTATTAGAGTTGCTTCTAGAAAATAAAAAGGATCAACTAAGATTTCATTCATTGTTCCATGGTTTACCATGAATGGATATTATTTGGGCTTTAAGATTAATGTTAATATAATCAGTAGAAGTAACCATATGTTTCTCCAAGCAAAAGGTTGTTTTCTTACGGTAACAAACTATTGCCTTCTGGACCAAGCGATGAACAAAATCGAAATTTAATCAGATTTCAGTAAACATTATTTTAATAGTACATGCATTATTTTACTCATTGATTAATACTTACATGAATGAACCTGATTTTCTATTTGAGAACAATGTTAATCCAACCATATAATTAAGAGTATCCTGACCTTATCGCCTTGTTGCGCCAGCAGAAGCTCTTGCAAGTAGGTCACGAAACTCATAAAGCTAACCTGTAAACCACAATCACATGTTAGCGTTCATGCATCACTAATATTTATCTCGTTTGATCCGGACCAGAGCCGGACTGTCTCCTTAACTCTCAAGCTCAAAATTCCTTAAGTCCTGACCTAGACCCGGCTAGGTCGGTCTCAAAACATGAGCAAGTCACAACATGACTTGGGGAGACTTCTCATAAAGTCCAAGATCCTAAACGGTGTCCGCAACACACCTAGCGGTCCAACCGTCCGTGATGTCCGCCTAGGTTCAAGCTCTTGAACGGTGGTCTAACCCGCCGTCTTGTTCCTTAGTCTTGCCCTAGCCCTTGGGTCGTTCTTAAGTGCAAACTTTTGTCTTTGTCAAAATCTGGATCGGAACACGCTTTGATATTGGTCCAGCCATCACTTCATGTCCCTAGAGTCCGTCTGCCGAATCCTGGGGGTCGGGTGACTCGTCCTGGTCCACCCAAGCATCGAGCCCCCCCCCCCCTCATATATACTTCTGGGGATATGAGGCACGCCCTCCTCTTTGTCCTTGAAAATTATATCACAACTCAATCATGAGATCGGTTATTATTCTCAGTTCCGATGTCAGTTCCAGGAGTTCTTGATATCATTGGAAAGCTATCGCCAATATCTTTCCAATGACGCCCTACTCGTCTCGAGATCTTATCTGACGCTCCGTCCACAACCCAAAATGTTGTTGGAGCACCAACACTTATGATATTTTTCAAGAAACCGTGGTCTTGCGCTAGACTTGGACCATGTGGTTCTGACCAGCATCCCACCAAGGTCAGTCTGTGCCGGACTCACATCTTGGACTTACGTCTTAGACTTATGTTTCTGTCTTACGTTTCGGTCCATTTCTAGACTTGCTCCCTTAGATCAGCGTTCGTTTGAGGTCCTCTGGGACCCTTATGTCTTAACCCAACGTTCCAACCTTGGTTCAGAGAACCACTTAGGGTTCATCTGTTCTAGACTTCTCGGTCAAACCATCAAGACTCGCAGCATTCACAATCTAACGCAAGTCCACTAGGGTTCTGTTGTTTGTGGATGCGTCCGATCTTGAGACTGATGGTCACGACAAGAGATATATCTTTCTAAGATTCCAACTTAACTCTTCTTTTAAATGTCATAAAGCATGAAGATTTTTCTTCCAAGAGATTTTGTTCTTCAAAAGTTTTAACTATTCTAAAAAAGTCTCAAAATTATTATTTTATGATCTGGCTGATGCATAAATGTATATTTTGTAACTACTCATGAACTAAGAACTATAGTTTAAGATGAAGTTTCAAGCCTATAATATGATATGAACTATAATTCTCAACTTCCATATGATTATAGCATTATTTAAGAAAATAAAAAATATCACAAAAAGCAATCAAGATGTAGAGATCTTATCCTAATGAAATTAATTTTGAATTGCTAATAAATGATATCGATTGTATGGATATTGTATTGATCTGTATCGATTATTAAATTGACTTTTTGTTACAATGGGATGGCTTGGTGATACCTTTATACATAATTTGAGAGAGTGGTCTAGTCATTCGCATATATTTAATTGTCATTTTTATCACAGAGATTTTCCACACCGTTAAACCAATTTGGATGTAGTGTCTTTGGTAAGACATTTAGTTGAGAGTTGAGAGTTTACCCTAATCCAAATTCATTAATGAACACATATTTAAGATAAAAAAAAGCTCTTACATAAAATATTTAATTACAGTCACAGTGGTGAAATTTAACCAGTCTTTTACACTCAACAAAGTGGCTTTTCTCAAGTAACCCGCTTGTCAAAGTGAAACTTGCTGGATAAAGATATCAACATGATTATTTTACAATTCACCTTAGTTTGACACCTCTTAATAGAATGTTTTGCTATTCGAGTCTTGTTTAAATATTTAAACAAGATTCGAATAGCAAAACATTCTAAGCATGGACTTCTAAGCTAGCATCTTGACACCACATGACCTTTTAAGACATGTTCCACACATACCGAACCATCTTCATCTATAGATTGAATCAGTTTGTCATCAAATACCTATCCTATTATATCTTTTTGCACGAAAGATGTGTTGGAGAATACAAAAATATATTTAAGTGAAAAGTATAAAAAAGCAAGAAATAATGCAACAACACAAAAGTATGAGCATTACCAAGAATCACAAAGAAGAACCAACATATCTTCACTTTTACTTTGTTTTGTAAACATCAAATATACAAACAAACTTAAGTAATATGTGGTCTCCACTCAACTATCACAAACCCAAATACAATGTTTCCACCATGTAGTCTTAAAAATACTTCCTGACCATATCCAATATGCACCAAACGGACTTTCACACAAAAAAATCTGAATCTTCAAAGTATTCTTCGATACATCGAGGTCAACCTCGACATGGATAATTCAAACTCTCCCTTGAGATGTACAGAAAGTTCATCTCTCATTGCGAGAGTATTCCTGAGAAGGGCAGAATCTTCTGATTATGATATGATTCCAAAAGTAAGAAAAAAGTCACACATGAAACACGGATCACAAAGAAATCTTCAACATATCTATGATCAGAAAAATCATAGATATGTTGAAGAGCTATGGTATGCACATAGCTCTTCAACTCCAAAACACAGTCTTCAAATCTTATGTCTAAAGAACTCAGAACTACAAAAACCTGCTCCTTTGAAGCACTCGGGCTTTCATTCAGAAGTTTCTTGTTTTCTATTCAACAAGATATGTTTACAAGTTGCAAGTATCTCCTATACTCGTCTCCGCACTCTGTCTTAATTTCCTCAATGTCATAAACCCTCAGCAGTAAAAAAAACTTCTCTCTGTAAGCTCTATAAAAATCTTTAATCTCTTTTTTGATAATGTCTTATGCAGTCGCTTTACACCCGTTTTGGAGTTTTCATGTCTCTCCTTGATCTCTTCACTCATCTAACATGTCTCAAATAATGCATTACATAAATGGCACAGGAAAAAAATTCTCTATAGAAAATCTAACACGTAACGTCTTTATACGTGTCAAAAGAATTAATAATGCAAAATTACAACTATAAATGTATGACCACTTGCCGAATCAGTTATATAGCTGATTTTTGACTTTACCACATGGTAGAAATCTTCATGACTATCCTTGATCATCGAAATCATCCGGATATGACCTCCACAGTCTGAGTTATAGGCGTTTCTATTCTTCGTCTCTTTCAACTTTGAAATGTAGTAAGTCTCATCTCATGTATCAATACTTGAATTTTGGACGCAAGTGGTTCATCTAATGAGATCTGTATTTTTCTTTAAAAGAATTTGAGGTATCTACTTTAGGTATCCTAGAGACCATCTCATTACCTCAAGATGTAGAGTACCTCATCGAGATTTGTACTAATTACTCTATTGTCGTGTCGTGGACGGCTCTGGTGAAAGAGAAAATCAGATTTTGGTGTTTTACATTATCGCTCCAAAGACGCTCATAAGACAAAAAATGAGCTTTTTACACTTTTTTGAATCTCTAATCTCATTGCACCAAGTGATAGAGTTCGTTATAAGCTTCTCATGGGCACTTCATTTATTTCATTTGGACGCTGAATGATGAAGTCATGAGGTTCGAAAGATTAGGAAATCAAGCTAGGTTCTAGTTTGTCGATGTTGACTGGGTATTTGTAGTTCCCAATGCTATACTAATGGTGCAAGGGGGCTGCTTGATCATTATCTGGGTTAACTCTATGATGAATTGACATAAGGGGGTAGCTTAAGGGATTTGCTTATACCTACGACTTGTCTGTGGATGATTTGGGAGACTACGAGGTCCAATGTATGCGCACAAAGATGTCATTGGTTTCAGATCTGTACAGGCTACGTATAGGTTAAGACGATTCACGAAGAGGTGGATCGTGTGACATGATTTGAGGAAAATTGAGACGCAGGTAGATCAGTGAACTGCGAAACAAAGTTGGACCGTTCAGATTGTTTCAAAGTTCAAACTTGTTGTCATTTGATTCATTGGGATCAGATTATCGAGTTCTTCAAAAAACTGAAGACGTTATAAAGTTTCATCGGACGATTTGAGAGATGTGAGAAAAACTGACTTGCATGGAGAAAATTTCCATCAGTTTTTGTTCGCTTGTGACTTGACGTTGGGTTGTTCTTCGTGATTGGTGGACCAAGATCTTTGTTCTTGGTGCTTACGTAACCAATGAATACTCATCTATGCATATGAGAAGATAACACATGGGTTGAACTGTTGTGTTGGGTGTGGTGAGTGAAGTTGAGCAGCAAAGGAACAATTTATGTCCGTTTTTCACTTCTTGCGATCAAATTTTTCATCATTTTTTGCAAGGGGAGCTCTAAACTGTTTGTTTGGAGTTTTGTTGAGATCAAGGTAGCAAGATCTACATGTAAGAGAAGACGGATCTCATATCATACGATCCATTTTGAGAGTATACGTGATTTTAAGTCGTAAAGAGGTTTTGAAAGTTTGATCACTTGCGATAGAAAATCGAAGATATATCAGTTATCAGGAGTCAGATCTGAAGGTTCTTGGAGCTAACGTAGTCAAGAAGGAAAACCTTATTGATATCTGAAGACCGTTTGACGAAAAGAGAAAGTTTTCATATCTGCAGTTTTTGTCTTTTTGGACTCATTGGAGTTCCAATTGATTTTGTGTGGCTTGTGATAGCTAGCTATTGCTAGAAGCTTGTACATGGATGTGTTTTGGATTATGGTCGTGTGATAGTGTTGTAAAACTTTTGTCAGCAAATGGGTTTTTTCTTTGCTTTGAGCTACCTTCGATATTTTTGGTCATAGACTTGGGTTCGAGGACTTGTTTTAAGAGGTTAAGTGCAGATTACAGACCACTAAGATCTGTTTCTCAATTTTGTGTTTATAGAGAAAAAGAAGTGGGAGTGTATATAAAGTGAGAGTTGGTATATCTCATGAAGTTTATTCTCATGATTGTTTCTCTCTCTCTTGTCTCTATTCAGCACACGGTATCTCCATAGCCAGGAATCTCATGTTTTCAAGGACAACCTTCACGTAAAATTTGAATACAATATCTTAAAGTCCATTCTGAAATCTGATAGTAATCTCACTCTAGCATCCACACCAAGTGATTGCACTGGTGCTATGGATAGATAGAGGAGTCGTGCATTCATGATAGATTTAAAAGACAGCTAGTGTACCACACTTAGGTAATTTTGTGATCCACATATCTCCCGAAGAGACTAACCTACTCCAAGTAGGTTGTGAGTATGAGGAGATTTGATCAGAAGACCTCTTTCTACATGTTTACTCGACTACCCATGGAAGCCAATCTCAAAACTAGTTCTAGATATCAGTTTCTAAGCTAATAAGCTTGTGAAACGTATTATTTCATCTTTGCTTCACTAACTAAAACCTACATAACTATCTCTATACATGATTTTTTAATAATTTTAGTTTGTATTACATACTATAATCTACATTATCAAAATCTAAAACCTAAATTATGAAGTCACTCAGATTTATGGTACAGTTCTCGCTTTCAGATCTCGTGAAAATACAGAAACTAACTTTTCTCTTGCAACTTTGTTTGTAATGTTTTGATATACCATGGAGATCAGCATGACGAGACCTACTCCATGGTATTTTAAGATTTCTGAATGCTCACTTTTTCCAAAATTGACTTCTCTCATGTCCCAACTTGATTTATAGATATTAACTTCTTATTGAAATGTGAATCTTTCACCATGTGAGAAATTTCACACCATGACAAAGTTGAGGTTAATCTTGATGTTGACAACTCAACATTTTAGTGATCTTCTGAAAAGTCCTCCTATGACTCTTCTCAACATCAAGATCAACCTCAATGTTGGTGATGCAAAACCAATACGACTTTGTTAAGTTTTTTAAGATGTTAAACTCTACATCATCTGGAAATCTCTCTTCTGTTATTTTTTTACAACATGGAGATCAGCCTCGACGTTAACAACCTCATACTCTTGTTATCCAGCTTGAAATCTCTATCAACATTGAGGTCATCCACGATGTTAATAGTCGAATCTTCTCAAATAATACTACAAATGCATCATATATCATAACAACACACGTTCTTAAATTGAGCTTTCTAATGAAGTGTTTTCTCTATCTTATATATTCTATCAATCACCTCTTTGTCATCCACATGTCACCTTGAAGAGATACCAGATGACATGCATGTAGCAATACTAGGAGACATGCATGCACTTTGATAGGTGGTGGTCATGCAAACCTCCACATTAGCTCTAACCTGCCACCTCATCACCCACTCACCACATCAGCATCATCATGTCATTTCAGCACTTATCAACAACAAACTTTAAAATCTTGAACTTACCATTACTTCTTGATGTAAACTTTGTTTGTGACAATTAAAACACAAAATTTGGTTTGCTCAGTGAGATCTATGTCAAAAACATGTTTATAGCAAGATGGGAAAATTTATTCCAAAAATCGTGATCTCTCACCGCAGTACACATCACAACATCATAATGAACACGATTGAATATCTTGACCGATAAGAATCCCAGTATTTCTTTCTACGCAGTCGCTGATCAAACAACCTGCACGATAATCAGAATACCTCACTCATAAACGCGATTCAGAGATGGTCAATGAGCATAACTAGATCAGTTTGACAAGTACTCGTGAGATCTCACTCTTATGTCAAAAAAGAATCTCTTATCTATGACTAACACTTCTTTATGTGGAAGTTGCTCGAGTATGGAACAACGTACTCGCTCTTCACGAGACTGTATGTGATGTCATAAATCTCGTAGATTTCTTTCTTGGCTGCAATTGAAAATTTTCAGTTATGCGATTTCTACAAGCTTAATAGTCAATGACATGTCTATTATCGCGTGTTTATTTTTAAATTAATTAATTAATTTTAATATTCTGCAAGTGTCAGATTTTCTTGTATTTGAGTTTATTAAAGAATTTACGGGACATTCTCATAACGGGATAAGGATTAGTCTGAACACTTCGCTTGATCTAATTTCGGTGATTTCTCTTTCAATTCTAACGTAATATACATGCATTATCTTCTCATCTTAAGCTACAAGTCTTTAACTAAACGATCAGTATCAAAGATATCCAGGTTTTATAATCACGCAGATATCAAATATTCTTTTGTTATTCATGCAAAAAATCTTATAATGAGGTTATATATCATCCGCGATGATATAGAGCAATAAGGTATATACTTAAAGCTCTATTTCCATTTTCACTTTTACGAAATTAACTTTGACGCGGCCTAAGAGCATCTCCTCCACAACACTAGAAACGACTTCGGGATCCAGTTTCCAGTATTCTTTGGGATCATACATACTTGAGAGAAAAACTTTGCCACATAAAAGTTTTTGGTAAAATATAATAAAATAATATATATTTTGTATATAACACGTGAAGTCAAATAAACGACTTGCTACCGGGATAATTTGTTGCGGGGGACATTTATAATGCAGCCGCAACCCGAATGGCTGTTGGACGAAACTACAACCGGCTGGTTATAGAATAATCTCCAAGGCCACTAACTTTGACACCCCTAATTCCCTAAATGGTGGAGATGCTCTAACGAAGAGAGAGAATGTAAAGGGGCAAGAGCGGACGCCTATGCCTCCCTCGCCTTTCCTTCCCCTCCGCTAGTTATGGTGCAACACGTGCATGAGGCGATGATGAAGCTGAGCTGTGTCTGTAAGACAGTAACATGCAGACAGAAGAGTACGGAGAAAAGGAGATGGTCTTAGATCCTGGATGGTCTTAGTCTTAGATCCTGGCATCTTCATTGCTGCTGCATGAATCATGGTGCCCACGCCTATTACAAGAACCTCCATCTCCGCCGCGCTACCCTACTCCACACTCCTAACTCCTAACCTAGTTTAGTCCTTCCTTCCAAGAAGAATCCCACCTCCTGTAAGTATTATTAGGCACTAACTAACTACTAATTCTCTACTAATTCTTCTGTCAGGCGTGCCTTTGGTCCTAAACTCTGTAGGATATTTAGGACCGGGATCTCCGGTGACTGGTCCTCCCCACTAACCCCGATCTCAGTTGTACGTATTATTGTTTTCTGAACATACTAAAATCAGCTGTTTGCTGAGGTTAGATTCGAATCCCCTAAATAAGATTAGTAAAGTATCTCTTTTGCAACATCATGTCATAAAAGATGTTCTATAAGTAATGATGTCCCATGTGATGACCCATCTAAGGTGATGTCCCATCCTCTACATATTCCGTTATGCTACAGTCTACAGAAAATGTTAACGCTTGGCGGCCAAGACACGTGGCATGTCCGAAGTTGCTGGAGACACAATCAGCGACGTCGTTGAATAGCCGTGGAACCGTAAGTCCGTTCATCGTGACTGTGGAGGAAGATTGGGAGATCTTTGAGCGTGCAGCTACTACACACCAAAATAGGAACTGCACACTTTGAATTATCAGCCCAGTTTTTCTTCACGCAGCAGCAGAAGTGAACGTCTTGAATCTCGGTGTGAAATTTTCAAACGAAGGAAACGTTCGAAAAAGGGGAAGAGGCTGCGAGGGGGAACATGGGACGGCAGCCGAGACTGAGGAGCAGGAGGAGGAGGGAGCACGATTCCAGTAACTGACATGAGAATATTGTTGCTCTTCTCCGAACCCGACCGAGATATTCGAGAGCAGAGAGAGCAGTAAGTGCGATGCTATTCTCGGCTGATTCAGAGCCTGCATTATTTTGAGCGTAGATCTCACAATCTTCCTCCATAGTCAGGATGAACGGACCTACGGTTTCACGACTATTCAACGACGTCGCTGATTCTCTCTCCACCTTCTGCACCTTTGGGTCCTTTTTCTCCTTGTTCGGTCTGATGGGGTCTTTCCGTCCGTTTGTTGTACATTGCGTCTTGTTTTTTCTGCGGCTTTCGACCTGTTAGAGATAAACCTCTCGTGGTTTTCCGGTTCACCCTGCCCTGCCCCAGCATGCTCGAGAAGAATTTTGGTGGTATCCAATAGATTTCCGGAAGACGAGAAAGTAAATTGTAAAAATGTATGAAAGTAACACGGCTGGGCAGATTTTATAATTTACCTGTACAGCAGGTATTAACTCCTAACTCCTATCTTAACTTGCGATGTTTACCTAAACTAACTGCGGTGTTTGTTGGAATTCACAGAGATTCACTTGATCGCACCCCTTACATCTTTTATCTCACACTTCTTAACGTTGTATTACTTGATAATACCCTTGACTTGCAACAGTAGGTTCAGCTGGTTTTTTCTCATAAAAATAGTATTTAAACTAAACTTTCTGTGCAGATACATAGCTTGCTCATGAATTGCATATCTCGCATCTAAGGTGAAATCGCATTTTGACCTGCTGAACCTGCTATTGCAATTTATGGGCACGGTCAAGTAATGCAATGTTAAAAAAGATACGGTCAAGTCTGACAAATATATTATGAATGCGGTAAGTAAATCTCAATTTTGACTGCAATATCTTCTATGTTACCTTACAATCTCGTCTGCTACGACATAGCAAAGAGGGAATCAACAATAGATATACTCTCATCACAGTTTTTTTATAACTTGATTAATCTATTTTTTTGCTATGTGTTAGCATAGCTATATGTCAATTGTGAGAACAGAAAAAGAAAAGTGAAATTTTGTATCTAGCCGTATATTTTGTCATCTTAGCAGACGGTTAAGTTACATAGAGGAAGGACAGGGAAGATGGAACAGCTATGAAAATCAAAAAAGAATTGGGTTAGATCCGGATAAATTGTTAACGCATAGCCTTTTGGTATTTGTAATTTCACCTTGCCAGTTGCAAGTTGCATGTCCCTTCGTCTTGGACGGGTTAGGCCATTAAGGACTACTGAACATTTTATGACAAGATGAGAGTGCTTGTGGGGTATTGCACTTATGGGTTTTCTAAACTGTTTTTTTTCTTAACATGTATAGTATTGCACGTAACAGAGAACTGTTTTTAGATATTTCATTTTTAGTTTTATTTTCAGTTTGTTCCTAAATCTGTTTAGCTTGGATGTCAGTTTGTTCTAAAATATACATTCAGCTTTGCTTGTAAGTTTGTTCTAAAATCTGAGTTTATTCCACTAATGTATTTTTCAGTAAACACTAACCCAATTGGTAACCAATGATTTATGGTAATTTTTTGAACTATGTTAACGTTTTTCTTATTCACCTTTGCCAGAAGTTCATGCACATTCACCTTGGAAGGCATGTATATCATATTCACCTCTTCCTAAACAACATTTTCAAGTTTAGGGAGTGTAAATAAAACTTTTCCAGTTCTAGTCTCTGTCACAAACTTCTTTATGCACGGATTTAGGTAAAGCCGTGCATAAAGAAATGATATAATGCTTTTTTATTTTACAAGAAAAATTTCCTCAAAAATTATAAATAAATATAATATAATTCATATTTCACATTTTCCTTCTCCGCTATGTGGTTGCGTAGATCTCTTTGGATACATATTCACTCTCGTATATAAAAAAAGGAGACATTGTCCCATGGCGCTCTAAAGGATAATTTATTTACACGGCTATGCAAATAAATTTATCTTGTCTTCTATATAATGTAGAAATGATTAGTTTTTCAGTGATTAACTTATCAGACCTTTTTTATCGTTTAATTTTGTAATAATCATGCATTCAACATGGATATAAAATCCATTTGATGGTAGAATCTGAACCACAGTTACATTCGAGATTAAATTCTAACTTGGATGGACCACATTCTCTCAAAGCTCGGTGAGAACGTCGGTTTGAACTTTGACTGATAGTAGTTTACATTCTCCAGACTTCACTTGGGAAACTGAAGTAACAGCGAACCAAAACTAGTGACTGAAGTATCTGCTTTTTTAACTCGACAAGTGTGGTAATGGTAATCTTATGTATAATTGGATATAAATGAAAAATATTCCATTGAATTATAATTTAAACCACCAAATTAAAATTTTAAGTCTGATCACTGCACTTGAGGTTTAAGTTTTCCCTACTGGTCGATTTTACTAACAAATTCGGCGTAAAAGTAATTTCTCCCCGAACCTTGAAAATATATAGTAACTGAATGCATGTGACGTCCGTGAAGGGAAAAACGCGACGCAATGAATAGCAAACGGATGGAAAGACCCCATCAATCCTTACAAGGGAAAAAAAGACTGGAACGTTAGGCCAAGCAACAAAGATTTAGGCCAAACGTTCGTGAAGAGAGAATAAACGCGACCCAATGAATAACAAAACGGATGGGAAGACCCCATCAAGCCTCACAAGGGAAAGAAGGACCCGAAGGGCCAAGCAACAACCACATCGGGGCTAAGCCCCGCTATCAGTAGCTCTAACGTTCGTGAATGGTCATGGGCTTTCTCTCCGGAATGAAGTTCTGACCGTTCATTAGAGCATCTTCAGCGCAGCACCAGAAACGGCTCAGGGAAATCCAGGTGTCTGCCTTCTTCGGACTCTGACACGTGGAAGGAGAAGAAGTTAATGCATGTGTACATGGCGTCACTGTCAACGCGATAGCGTACCGTGAATATGAACGACGCAAAAAATTCAAATTAGTGCATTTTAGAATAAACGACGTCAAATAAAGTACCGGTACCCGGGCGTTTACTGTGCCGTGGTGGAAATGCTTTTAACTCCATTTTGACGGACGGCACAGGCACTGATGGGTATACATGCCCGTTTCATGCGGATCCGGTAAATAATGAAAGAGGTTTTCTTTAAAATACAGAAAATTTGCTTCGTCCCCAGGTGTGGGTATAAAAGTAAAGAAATGAATATTTAGTTTTTCCTCCGCTAGTACGTTTGATGGGATAGAAGATACCGTTTTGTTCCAAGAAACTACCAAAGTAATTTTTCAGTATTTTTCACTGAATACTCAGTAATTCGTTTTGGAGTGAATATGCATGCTGATGAACTTGTGGGAACTTTTGCTCGCTTGCTGTTATTGGGAAAAATATATAAAAATTAATTAAAAATTATATACTAAATAAATAAACAAATTGAAATATTTCATAAATGTTAACTGGTAGTCTATGCCTAGAAACGCGGGAAGGTAAGGATAAACTATAAGTCATGAGTACATTCTGGTGCTGCAAAAGATACAAGTCCGGAAACATGAAACTATTCATGTATTAATTTACTGTGAGTTTAATTTATTACATAATTCTTTCTATGAGAAGAGTTATGTATTAAATTAAACCCTTGCATATTTGCCAATATGCAGTTGCTATGAAAACGTTTGAAGTTTGAAGTGAATCGCATACTGGAAAGCTCTAGGAGAACTTTGAGTAAGACCTTTACTTAACAGATTCGGTTCTCGCAAACAAAATTTATCAAGAAAAGTATTCTGAATATAGCGGTTAAATTTCTTTGTCCGCATACCACCCACTTGCAGAATATAGCACTCCTAGTTACCAAGCATATTTATAAAGAAACCTGGGCTTTAAGGCTGGTCTGCATAAGATTTTTCTCACATAACATCTGATTTTATGAAATCAATTTCTATAAATAATTATCAGGCATGAATAAGATAGCTAGACATATTAAAGAACCACTTATCATAAAACATATACTATTCCAAAGAACGAAAAGCGAATATCTTCAAATACAAAGAAAACCTTCATGTTATGTGAACCGCAAGATTTACCTGCAATTGATTTTCTGATTTTAAGGATCACATTCTCGTCTCATATATATCACTTAATATTAATGCTAGGAACCTTATGACAGAGGTGGTTCTCTGTTTTTCTCTTTGAGTAGAAGTCAATTGAGCTCCTTCACGCCCACGGCGTGAAGCTATGGAGGCAACCAGCTCGTAACCAGACGGAGGTAGTAGTTCCTCGAGTAGTAGGATGAGAGTTTTCTATTCGAAAAAGAGGTGTATTGCAAGTTTGGGGCCAAGTTCAATAATGAAATAAAGGGAGAAGGCACCAGTGCACTCATGAAATATTCGTGCGAAATCTCTTAAGAGCAGTATAGAGGGAACTGGGAATTTGTATGCAGGTTTTCCGAGATTTATTTTGTGAATCTTTGGACGGAAGAAAGGATCAGTTTTGGGGAGAATTTCTTTATACACAAGGAGAGTATTCAGTAGTTTAGAGGAATATTGGGTATGGCGCATTTGATGAAGGCTAAACTCTTACAACGGGAAGAATCAAACTTCTCCGGATTTCAACTAAGTTGACGAAAGAGCTAGAGGTCTGCGGAATAAATCAACTGTTTGTCCAAGACTGTAACTTCCAAGATATATCTTTGTGTCGGGAGTTAATGTTATATAATACGGGAGTAGTATCAGTTCCTGATCATTTACAGATTCGAAGGAGATACCATATACATGGACGGCGGAAGTGTGGACAGAAGTATACAACTTACCACCGGGCTCATGATTTCAGTAAGGGGCTTGCAGGTTACACTAAGGCGGTATACCTGATGGAAAAAGGTCTTATTAATTCCTTTAAGTTTTCTTCATCTGGATATCAATTTTCAGACTTGAGAGAACTTGAGTTGTGGATTGAGTTTTGTGCTTTAGCTATAGCGTTGCTTGTATCTGAGAGGCCGGACTTCATTAAGGGATCCAGATAGAGTAGCTGTGGTGGACAGGAGAAAACCATCACAACTTAAGTTTACCACGTGTAAACTGGGGGTCCATCTTGAGTACATCCGTGGATAAGTGGATTTGTTGCACACTAGCCAGTCATGAGAAGAGTCATGTTGTCTTTCTTCATTTTTACAACATCTGTATATTCATAAATAGGAGTGGGTATTAGCGTTACTGAAAGGTTTATAACTTCACCTAATACAAGAGGGAAGCACTGAAGGAGTTAGCAAAATCCGAAGTAGAGGAACTTGTACCCAAAGAGGAAGTTACAAGCCATCCAGTATTAAGAGCTATGGAGGTGGCAGAGAAGACCATGAGGACAGCAAGGAGAAAGTGGGAGCTGAAAGTGCAACCCGGACTTCAGCTACTCAGTAGTTTCCACAGGGACACAACTTGCTTTCAACCAGGTGGACTCCTCAAAGCAATTAAACCCCCCCCCCATATAAAAGCCAGCCCGAAAATTTTTCCGTGCTGGTCTTTTGCCAAGGAGGCCGCGGGCAGATGAGAAGCCTGGCGACCCGCCAGCTGCCCTGCCAGTCTGGGCTCTGGCAAGCCGCCTCTCGTCTCCCGTCTCTCGTTCGCCGTTCGAGTTTACATGCATGCCCTTGCTTTCGCGTCCCGCCTCCTGCTTCCTCGCTCGTCGTTCGAGTTCCTCCCGCTGTCGGAGTGTGATCCGTCTACTTAGGAAAGCGCCGGGCTTCTGGCTGTGGTTGTTTACTCAAGAGGTTGGCTTTCAGGTCACAACAGGAGCTATAAACACTCACACAGGAGTGTAGGATCCTCTGATATGCTCAAAAAGCGAAATTTAGGTCTCACTGGTAGTAATAGGCTTAAGCGGTGAACTTTGACACTCAAAGAGAGGAAAACTATGAAGGTTTAGACCTCTAAACTTCCCCTACATGCAAATGAGGTACTACTGAACTCACAGACGAAGTTTCAGCCTGAGATTGAATTCTAGCACAGAGATATGAACAGAAAAGTTCTGAATAAGAGAATTATGGCAATTTCTGGTACCTAGACAGCTATTCAGACATAGAATAGAGAATTGGCTCAATGAATTTCAAATCTTCTCACAGTATTTGAAGTCTACAGGATGCTGAACATCCCTGTGAAGTTGGGACTCCTGAATGTTTGTAGAACTCCAGATATCCTTCTCTAAAGTCGCTGCTCTAGATTAAGAGCTTTTCAGACCCCCTCTGCTTCAGCGGCCGCCCTGAATTACTCAATTACTCAAATGATTCAAAACTTTTTGGACAGTCGTAGCCCTCCTGACAGTGAACGCAACCACGAAGTTTTGAAGTGATTTCCTCAATTCTGCTGCAATTGGCACCGAAAACCCTAAAATCAACAAAAGTGATGCAGTTTTGGCACAATCCGAACTTCAATTGGGCATAACTCCTTGTTTATTGATCCAAATCGAGCAAAAATTTCACTGACAGTGCTTGGCACGACGAGCTCTCTCTTCCTGTGTTTTCAGATTTCGAAGATACCTCACCAATTGCTCGAACTCTCCTCTAGAGCTCTGTTTCTAAACTTAGAGTTTTACAAAAGACAAAAATGGACCAATGGGAGTTCATAGCTCCACTTGACTGTCCTTTTGTGCCTTAAACTACCTGGTAACTTATCTACACTCATAGGCTACCACGTCAAGCCCCCTAGAGTGCCAGCGTAAAACTTAAACTACCTAAAACGACACGTAGCCCCGAAAAATAACTTAAATTAGCTAGAAAGCGTACATGGGCGACAAGTAAGTACAACCCATGAGCTCAAACCCCTATCAGCATGGAAACCCTAAGTTATGTACATTGAACCTCATAGACAAGTAAGAAGTCACTTGCACAAGCGCACAAATGCTTGAATAAGATAACTAACATACTATCAGCCTACTAGGACTCAAAATAGTGTTAACACCATATGCAAAGGTGTCAAACATATATATAAAAGACTAGAAGTAATATGAGCTAACTTCTAGAACTACCAAACCTAAGCGTCGGAGTAGAAGTCAAGCATGTAGCCGCCAAGTAGCGCGACATCCACCCCCTCTGAACCTGCACATCCTCCGGTATGTGCCAGATCCAGATCAAGACTCTTCAGCTTCAGCTTCAAATTCATCTTCAACCTCCATTGAGTCTTCAGCTTCATCCTCAGTAAGCTCTGCAATGTTCTGATTGTCCCCTCTCCTTCTAAAGAGCTTGATTCTCTTCCCTGCGACTGGTATCTTGAGCACTGCACCATCTAACTCTCTCAAAGAGTATGTGGCATTATCATAAACTTCTAACACCACATAAGGTCCGAACCATCTCTTGGAAAACTTTCTGATAGCGCTATGCTGATTATCAAGACTACTATCATAGACTAACACCCAATCACCCTCCTTAACTGGTTTAGGTCGTAATCTATGCGTTCTATCAAATCTGCCTTTGTTTCTCTCTCTAGCAGTCTTTAACCTTTCCACAGCTTTGGCAACATCCTCAGGTCTTCGTTCTAACTGCTGGATCCTTAATGCAAGAAGATCCTCCGTACTTCTACCATCTTCCCATGGCAAAACATTCCAAGTAGGCACAACCTCCTCAATCGGCATCACAGATTTTTGCCCTAGTATCAACTCTGCTGGCATGTAACCTGTAACGGTACTATGAGTTGTACGATCTGCCCACAAAGCAAATGGTAGCAGTCTAGGCCATTCACAGATCTTACCCTTGCAAGCTTTTACCAAAGCTTTGATGATTGGCGGATGACCTCGTTCGCTCTTGCCATTCCCTTCAGGATTGTAAGCAGTGGTTAACGCCAACTTGATTCCCAATCGCTTGAAGAACTCAACTGCTTCTTGTGCATCCAGCTCACCCCTATCTGCAGTGATCTTTCCCACACACCCATACCTACAAATAACATCTTCAAGTAGAAAGCGACAGACACTAGCAGTGGTCTTCGTCCTCAGAGCACGGCCTTCGACTTGGTTAGATAGATCTTCTCTAGCCAAGACTAGATACCTCATTTGTCCAAGTCCAAATGGCATAGTTACCAGATCAACTACCCATTTGTAATGGATAGCTAAAGGATAAGTAGGATGCAATCCATCACGATGACGTACGTTGGAATACATCTGGCAGGATATACAGGATGAAACGAACTGTACTACATCCTTATACATACCCTTCCACCAATACTTTTCCTTCATCTTGGCAAATGTAGCCCAAACTCCTCTATGACCGGCCCATAAACTCTCATGGAACTCCTTGATCAGCTTCTGCTGCAATTCCAAGTCACATACCACCCGCTGCGGTATACCTCCTTGTAGCTTAGGACGTTTCCATAGATGTCCTCCATGTAAAAAGTAACCATAAGCTATTCTACAGATCCTCTTGAAATCTGCATCAGACCAGCCTTCTTGCCTTTCCAGTGAACTCAAATAGCGCCCAAGATCCAACCACTCGCCATCATACATAGTTTCTTCAAAAAACTCCAACGAGGCTGCAAAACAGCTTCTATCTCTTCTAGCAAGAACACTAGAATAGAACTCTGTTCCCACATCCTCCTGATCATCTATCATTTCTTTCTCATCGTAATACCTAGCCCTTGATAACATATCTGCCACAAGATTGTCTTTTCCTGCAATATGTCTAAACTCTGGGTTCAAGGACTTGATATATGCTATCCACCTCAACATAGCAATATCTGGAGTTGTACAACTAGTGATCATTCCCAAGAGAGGTAAACAATCTGTCTCTACAACCACAGGTGCTCCTATCAAGTATTCCTTGTCACTCTTCATTGCAGTAACTACTCCCCATAGCTCTCTCTTGACCTGAGGGTAGTCTCTCTGCCGTGAACTTAACACCTTAGCTCCAAAACGCACCACATATCTATTTCCATCCTCATCGTCTTGTCCTACAGCCCATCCAATGCCAATAGGACTAGTATCAACAATAAGGATAACAGATCTGCCCAACTCATATGTTACCTTCCGTAGAGTTGGCGGTGAAGCCAAAAGATCCTTCAACTTCCTCATAGACTCGCTTTGCTCTTCTTGCCATTGAAATCTTTGCCCCTTCCTCAGCAACTTGTACAACGGATCTGCTACATGTGCAAAGTGTGGAATCCAAATATGGTAAAACACACATGCACCTAGAAACCTTCTCACCTCGGTAACTGACCCACATGTCTCCTTCATCTTTCGAATGGCATCAACCTTGTTTGGACAAGGTTTCCGACCATAAGATCCACACAGATGTCCCACTATTAACACCTCTTGTACTCCAAACACAGACTTGGCTCCTGATAAAGTCAAATGAACCTCTTCCAATCGACTCAGTATCTTATCACAATCAGCTATGTGATCTGCTACAAACTTACGGCACCCCCTCTGATCTTTTACCTCATTCTTCTCCTCCTCAACACACCCTTTGATCGGCACATCATCAAGGAATGGCATAGTTTTTTCAGGAATGAAATCCCTCAAAACTTTATTCATGCCATTCATCATATGTGCTACAGAATTGGTAGCACCTTGTGGCAAGGTGCACATCCTTAGTAACCCCAAAGGTGTCCTCATTGTAGTCAAGTCTCTACTCTCAGAGGATAGTTGAAACTGATCATAACCTGAATATAAGTCTCCCATGGAATAGATAGCACGACCAGCAAAAGCCTCTGCAAACTCGTCTACAATAGGTCCTATACCCATATTCCTGATAGTTACCTTGTTAACTGGCTGCATATCTTGAATGAATCTCAAAGCTCCACTCTTCTTCGGAACAGTAAACCATCTGCTAGAATAGGGAGCTATAGATGGTTCCAAGATACCCATCCTAATCCTCTCATTGAGCAAGTCTATAAGCTTTGGTAGATGAGCTCTAGGCACAGGGATAGGACGTAGATTCCAAGGCACATGCGGTATAGTAAAGATTACCATAGGTGCAACTACACTTGGATCTACACATCCTACTTCATGTGACTCAAACGCAAACGCTTTACCATGTCTAGATAGCATCTCCCTGAAGCTCTTCTTCTCTTGCTCAGTAAGAAATCCATCACCTCCAATCCTCAGCTCCTTCAATGTTGTTTCTGTGAACTGGTGCCCGATTCTTCTCGGTCCTCTGAGCGTCGGCTCTCGTGCAGCTTGCTCCATCTTCTGATTGTAATCGAGTGGTAAAGGCAAAGCCACTGGTTTGACTTTCTTTGCCACTGACTTGTACTTGGTCTCCACATATACCTCTTGCCGATCTATAAACTTATCAATTACATCATAAAGCTCCTTGGAGCTCACTCTCACCACTCTATCTACATCATCTATAGAACTTTCTACTATAGATTTCAACTCCCCTATAGTATCTACCAAATACTGCTCTTCAAACACTCCAGATATGTATTCATCTCCTGCTAACTCTCCACTGTCCCACAAAGACTGCTGTACACACTTCACATGTTGCCTCTCAAACCTCTTCAGATTCTCAACCTTCCTATAACACACTGATCCACATGAAGTCAACCCTAAGAAGCTAGTGGATAAAGCTTCATGCTCTACTGGATCAGGCGAGAATCCTATCTCTACTGTACCGTTGAAGTCTCGCTCTTCAATGGTACTCTGCCAAAACCCCTAGACTCTCTAAACTCCTGAGTAATCTTAGGTAGTGGACGGTCTCTCAAGCTGTCACGATTCCTCTCATGTTCTGCAGCAACGGTCAAAAACTGAACAGCTCTTTTGCCATCTCTACTACGTATCCTAGCATAAGCTGAACCATCATCCATAACTCGTGTCTCCATTCTAACAGCAGTAATGTAAGGCTGCCCTAGAATGATAGGATAGGTTGACATGTCTTGCACAAAGAAATTCTGAACATCACTGATGTCACCCACAGTTACCTTGATGTTGGGACAAGCACCATAGAGTTCTCCCCTCTGGTTGTTGGCAGCACGGATAAGCCATCCATGGTCGGTGTCAATAGGCCACCTCCCACGCTTGTACAGCTCCTTAGACATCAGATTAATCTCTGAGCCGTGATCAATCAATGCCACCACAGGTTCCTCTAGATCTCCCAACTTCACCAAGGTCTCAGTGGTTGCTCTTGCCCAATGGTTGTGAGAGTAATGGCTCTTCTGCGATGCTTCCTCCTCATCTTCAAACCTCACGTGCTGATCTGATCTCCCCTCTGATACTTGAGAGCAGTAACCAGCAATCTCATCTTCCTCATCCTCTGACAGTTTGGTCCCTAGAGCGTTAAGCGTAGCTGCTTCACCCAAGATCTGACGTTTCCTCTTGATGATATCTATGATAACCTCATGGAACTCACGCTTTGCAATCCCAAGAATCTCACCCAGAGTGAACTCAACCTTCCCATTCAAGATACGATTCTCTAACACCTGCTTCAAGTCTGTAGCAATCTCAATGTCAGACTGAAGTTTGTATGCAGGCATCTTACCCTTCTCCTTGCTCCTCTCCTTCTCCTTTGGCGTTGTAGGTGGTAGATCCTCCATATTCTCCTCTCGAGTAGGTGTTGTCTCTTGTCTTGTCTCTGGTCTAGCCCTTTCACTCCTTGTAGCAGGTCGTTTGGCTGTAGAAGCCTCACTTGCATCCTCCCTTCTACGTTTTTCTTCCACTACAGCTTCATGCTGACTTCTTGCAACATAAGCATGCACTGACATAGTATCCACATGATCATTCCATCCTGTAGCTTCTCGAATTGAGTTGCCAACCCTTCGTAGCACATCCTTGTCTAGCTCTGTTCTAGCTACGGACCGCACTACATCAGACCACAACCCAGTAGTCCCTTTCTCTCTCTCCATCTCCACTTTCACTCCACATGTAGCGGCATTCACAAGAGAAACAGCATGTGATGCTGATATCTCATTCACAAGCCTCTTCATACCACCCTTGCCAAAGTTGGTTCCCAACATCATCCCAGTCTCTCTCAGATGGATCTTACCATCTTTGAAGAAGATCAGATCCTTCCTCAATGCATCTGAAAACTCTCCACAATCTCTCCTTACATGGTCTAGGCTATCACACCATATACAACGATGAACAAAGCCTTCTCTCATCTGAGGTCTCTGCATAGCAGGCTGTACATTCTGCTCCTTCTCTTCTAACCTAGTGAGCTTAAGCTTAAGCTCCTTCATACCCTTAATCAACTCATCAAGCGGTGAGTCTTCCTCTCTAGCAATTACCAAAGCGGGCTTAGTAGGCAACTGCTTGACAGGAATTATCAGAGGTGCTGCTGCACTTACCACCACCTTGTCCCTTCTTCTCTGTCTCTTGGTCAACAAAGAAACAGCCTCTTCGACCTCCTTCCAATCGGTCTTCAATCCTCTCTCCTCACTCTTGTCTTCCAGCAACAGCTCAAGCTTCTCCTGAATAGTCACGTCCGCTGCTTGTAGGAAAAGCTCGGTCTTCTCAACCTCTAGTGTAAGCTTCTCTGTCCTAGAAAGCTGAGCATATTGACGATCAAACTCCCTTAACAACTCATTTACAGACAAACCTTTGTTAGGCTTCACCACCCACTCCAAGAACGTTCTCTTGGTCACCCTTTCTGAATCTTCAGTGTAGTACTCCTCCTTCAAAGCTCGCATAAAGCTCTCCCAACTCTGTCCTTGCTGCTGCTTGAGCTCCTTCACACGCCCACGAATCTCATGAACAACAGCAAGCTCAAAGTTCTCCACCATCTCCTTCTCAGGTACCTTGTTCACCTCCATCTCCCTGGCATAGTATCGCACATACTTGGAAATATCTGTCCCCTTGAACTGATCCATCTGATGCACCACAGATTGCAACGCCTTGATTGCTAATACCTCCTTCCTCTCTGTGCTCTGCTGCTGCTGCATAAACATGGAAAAAGCTTGGAACATCTTCATCGTAGCAGCATCCAACTGAGCAGGTTGCTGAGCAGCAGCAGCACCTCCACTTGATGATCCTTGGTTGGTCATGATATCTGATCCTGTAACACTCTCAAGAAAACTCCCACCCTAGGTGTTTCACGTCGAGTTCACCAAAAAAGAGAGTATGTCGGAGTGTGATCCGTCTACCTAGGAAAGCGCCGGGCTTCTGGCTGTGGTTGTTTACTCAAGAGGTTGGCTTTCAGGTCACAACAGGAGCTATAAACACTCACACAGGAGTGTAGGATCCTCTGATATGCTCAAAAAGCGAAATTTAGGTCTCACTGGTAGTAATAGGCTTAAGCGGTGAACTTTGACACTCAAAGAGAGGAAAACTATGAAGGTTTAGACCTCTAAACTTCCCCTACATGCAAATGAGGTACTACTGAACTCACAGACGAAGTTTCAGCCTGAGATTGAATTCTAGCACAGAGATATGAACAGAAAAGTTCTGAATAAGAGAATTATGGCAATTTCTGGTACCTAGACAGCTATTCAGACATAGAATAGAGAATTGGCTCGATGAATTTCAAATCTTCTCACAGTATTTGAAGTCTACAGGATGCTGAACATCCCTGTGAAGTTGGGACTCCTGAATGTTTGTAGAACTCCAGATATCCTTCTCTAAAGTCGCTGCTCTAGATTAAGAGCTTTTCAGACCCCCTCTGCTTCAGCGGCCGCCCTGAATTACTCAATTACTCAAATGATTCAAAACTTTTTGGACAGTCGTAGCCCTCCTGACAGTGAACGCAACCACGAAGTTTTGAAGTGATTTCCTCAATTCTGCTGCAATTGGCACCGAAAACCCTAAAATCAACAAAAGTGATGCAGTTTTGGCACAATCCGAACTTCAATTGGGCATAACTCCTTGTTTATTGATCCAAATCGAGCAAAAATTTCACTGACAGTGCTTGGCACGACGAGCTCTCTCTTCCTGTGTTTTCAGATTTCGAAGATACCTCACCAATTGCTCGAACTCTCCTCTAGAGCTCTGTTTCTAAACTTAGAGTTTTACAAAAGACAAAAATGGACCAATGGGAGTTCATAGCTCCACTTGACTGTCCTTTTGTGCCTTAAACTACCTGGTAACTTATCTACACTCATAGGCTACCACGTCAAGCCCCCTAGAGTGCCAGCGTAAAACTTAAACTACCTAAAACGACACGTAGCCCCGAAAAATAACTTAAATTAGCTAGAAAGCGTACATGGGCGACAAGTAAGTACAACCCATGAGCTCAAACCCCTATCAGCATGGAAACCCTAAGTTATGTACATTGAACCTCATAGACAAGTAAGAAGTCACTTGCACAAGCGCACAAATGCTTGAATAAGATAACTAACATACTATCAGCCTACTAGGACTCAAAATAGTGTTAACACCATATGCAAAGGTGTCAAACATATATATAAAAGACTAGAAGTAATATGAGCTAACTTCTAGAACTACCAAACCTAAGCGTCGGAGTAGAAGTCAAGCATGTAGCCGCCAAGTAGCGCGACACCGCCTCCCGCTTTCCATTGTGAGTCGCATCTCCGTGCACTGGCTTCTCGATTTCTTGTTCGTGTGCAGCTCGTTCTTCGCGTGCAGGTCCTCGCTGCGACATCGCTCATCCGGTTCAGGCTTGGCAGTTCGTTTTCCTCGGGAATTTGTCGAACTCCTTTTGGTGTAAGGCGTTTTTACTCGGTTCCTGCAGTCATCGCTCGTCTTTCCTGTAAGGATTTTGAATCGGTTCTTCGCTGCTGCAGGAGTTCTCGTCGGCAGTCTTTCCTGTAAGGCGTTCTGATCAGGGAGGGTTGTCCCCTAGTTTTCGTCGTGAGTCTTGGTGTCGGTTCTTGAGAGCTCTTTTCGTCAGGAAATTTTTGAATGGGATCTTTGGTGTAAGGTGTTCTGTAATCCCTCGTCATTCGCTCGTTTTCGGTGAGAGTGTAAGACGTTTTGATATCGGACCCGGTTGTCCCCTCGATATTTTCTTCGTGAGTCAGTGTGTAAGGCGTTTTGAACTCGAGGAAGAGGCTTGCTTGATTTCTTTGCTGCTATAAGTATCTCTCGCGATTCTTCCTGCAGTAGACTAGCTTTTTGCAGTAGCACAGCTAGCACATCCTTTCTCTAACTTCTTTCTCGCTGTTCTTCCTGCAGTAGCACAGCTTCACGCACGGTGCATTATCGCTTCTCCTGACTATTTCTGCCTCTCGATCTTGTCATAGCGTTGTCTCATCGAGCCTGCCTCCGCCTGATCTTTTTCATTGCACTTCTCGATTGCGGTCTTGCGTTACTTGCTTCTCACCGTTTTTTGAACTTACAGCATGACTAATGCTGTTAGTCATACAGCGACTGTAAAATGGGACTCTAATGAAGGCACGGATGGTTTCTGGCGAGTGAGTGGGGGTAAGCTGGAGAAGCCGCTTTCTGTCACTCCTGAGGACATCCGACTACAGTTCCCTGTATTTTTTGATGCTTGCTTGGAGTTCGCATCTGAAATGCCTATCGTTATCGAGGATGAGACCTTTCTCTTAGCATGTAGTGCAGCTTCGTTTACTGAGGTGGCGTTGAATCGGAAATGGTTCCAAGTGTATCGTGCTTTGGCTCTTTGTCTTGGTTACAGCGACCACAAGGAGTTGCCAGAGATTCTGGTTAGTGCAGTGAAATCGACTTGGTCTCAGGACGGAGAAGGCTTTGTTGGTTTCAAAATGCCAGAGTGAGGAGCAGTATCCGCCTGATCCGTTTGCAGTAATTTTTTGTTCTCTTGCATTGTAATTTATGGTAGGCATGTTTGCATCCCGGCTAGCGGGTCGCAGGAGCTGATGCTCCTATGAAACGTCATCCCGTATGGGGGCTTGGTGGGTTCGAGATCCACTGACGTTATATGTTTATCAGGCAGTTGTGATGTTCAGGTGTTCAGGCTGTTTAGGCTAGCTGGCTGCAAACCGGAGAGAAAGTTGTGATGTTCAGGTGTTCAGGCTGTTCAGACCAAAATGCCCGTTTTCTCCTAGATAATCTTGTAGTATACTGCCGATGCCGATAAAGAAATCTCTCTGTGTATTTCTCTTATTATCCGCCTCCTGTCCACATCATTTAGTTTCCAGTGTGGACTTGTTTGTGAGAACATGTCTCATACTGCCATAGCTGCTACGAGCAACGGCCTGAAAGTGATTTTCGGAAAGAGCAGAGATGGAGGAATGCCGAAAGCGATTTACAAGTTGTAGAAGCGAGGGAATTCATGCCGACGTTACTCAGGCAGGGAATTCATGCCGACGTTACTATCGAGACTAGAGATATAGATGAAACTCCTGCCCATCGCGCCATTCTGGTGTGTTTCTCGCTTGGAATAATTAGAAAAGCTTGGAGCTTGTTGTCAAAACCCGAGCTGAGTTCCCACACATAATTCTGCATAAATTAGATGGCGGAGCTTATTTTCCATCTTCGTGTGTATGAACAAGTCCGCATGAAAACCAAAAACACTAAAACGTTCAAAAAAATATATTTTACACTAAAACGTTCGTGCATGGTCCAGGGAGGGTTGCGACACTCCAACCTCGGCCGAATTTTTATACTTACCTTTCGTTACGATATATCACCACCCATGCGGAAGTAGGGCCTTCGGCCCCTTGAAAGAAGGACGGTTTAGGCAATAACCAACTCATATGAGGAGGGAATTATATTGAGTGTGAGGATGATCAAGTGTATCCCACACAAAACAAAGTTCACATCAGTTTACTTTGTATAAACAGGGTAGAGTTTAAGGTATCTAAGTAAACCCTTGCTATAAAGGAAATAAGTCTACACTAAGTAGAAAATCACTCCAACCGAAGTAAACTCGAAGAACTCGATTGCTGCTGAGTTTGACTCTTCCGGAAGGACAAGCGATACCATAACTGATATGCAGTCATCCAAACAAGAAGTCAGCAATGTTAGATGATTTCAAACCATATGTTTTGCCCGAAAAAATAAAATAAAATAGAATCAACTATATCTTGGAGCTAAATACTTACCAAATATGCTCAATGACCAAAAATACGCATTCGAAGTGCGTCTTTCCAGACCGTGGTACGAGGAACAAGGACCCTATTGGATGCTGGTCTCCGATGGATAGTTGTGTCGTTCTGTTGACGTTGTCTTCTTTGAATAACTTCACGGCGAATATTCTCGTTCCAATCCATAGCGGCGCAAGCTAAACGAGCCTCGTGCGACCTATCCCAATGGATTCGCTTTGTCGCAAACTTATTGATTACAGAATAAAATGTCTCACTCATGAAGTTCTCTCTCGCACGAGTGTAAAAATGCATCTTCAACCAAGTGAAATGCTTCTCGAGAAATGCAGCTACTGCAAGATGCATACGTCCTCCATGAGGATATCGTGCTCCTTCTCCAAACTCTAATGAGGTACACTGACGATCACCCAAGAGGATACGACAATCCGTGTGGTCACCTGTCCAATGCTTCGCCGCTGTGAGGATATCAAAGACCATCAAATGCGGACCCTCGTCGCCCCTAAAAAACAAGCTCACATTAGCAATGAATATATAATAACATAAAGACTAAGATGCATTTGCATAATATGATAGTGAATACCTGTCACGTGCAGCACGAGCACAAGTGTAAATCCATGACTTCAACTTGTATGCAATATCATGGGCTGCCAGCTCAAGATACTTCAACCCTCGGGCTCGTTCAGGTGCCCAGTAGTCTTCGGCAGATAGTCCTAAGTCCTCAGCTACGCGATTTACGAAGTCCGCCTTACTGCCACTAAGAGATAGACTCTTTGAACGACAATATGCTTTCAACTGGGCTACTGAGAATACGGCTAGCTCCCTCCTGCTCCGAGTCTCCTCGATATTTCGATCTCCAGATGACATCTTCACCTCTTGCAACTCGTCCTTGAATTTTTGCACAATGTTTTTTGCCTTGTGCCAAAGATCTTTTTGATTGCAAATTCCATTTCTATATAATAAACAAGTAAGTTGGTTACTTGGGAAAATAATGTACATAAAATACACTCATAATCAATAAAAGCACAATGGAAAGAACTCACTCTTCAATAATGACGCCACAGAACGATTGTCGTCGTGGATGATCTCCGAGATAGTCAAACCTTTGTCATTCAACGTGACAATGCCTTTCTCCACGACAGCTGTCTCTATCCTCCAAGAACTAGTGGCCTCCACCCTGGTCATGGTTATCATCTCGATAACTCGATTGTCTGCAACATTGATGAATGGCACAGTTCCATGGTACCCGTTGCGAGACGAGTCCCATCTACAATCAACACATAATACCAATGGCTCTGCACACCAAATAATATTTGTAAGTACTAATGAGCTGACATCAAAACTTGACTCAAGTCAAACACAACGAGGAATAGTGAGGTCTAACCCATGGATGTCAATAGCTCGGACTGCAACGAATCTTTTTGCTCCGTCCATATTTCCTCCGCTGCATTGCACCAACCTATGGCTCGATCGGTGCCACTTTGAAAGTCATACCAATGCGACTCGGTGGGCACATTCAACCTCATCGCGTCCAACATATTCGCAACATTGGTGTAACTCAGACCGGCACATAAAGCAGCATGATACATCTGACCAATCACGTCAAGTGATCCTCGATCCCTCTCCATCTCTCCGGTGGCAAAAATGGTGGTGTGACCCTCGTCACAACTAAACTTCAGCTGCCAACACTGTTGGTAAGCGGTGACAACAAGTTTGAGACGATAAAGCGTGCATCCTAGTCTTGGGCACTTCACACGAAATACATCACAAAACTCGAAAATCTTCCCGTGTCCCCATAACGCATACTCAACCTCTCTACGCTCTATAGGTGCCTCCCGAACGTCGTCACGAACCTCCTCCGCCAAATCAGAAGCCTGATTATCTGCAACTATAGGTTGACTATCCTCGACAATCATAGCCTCTACGTGCTCAACAACATCATCAGCAAGATTGTTCTCCATGGGTGCTTCCTCGATGAGCTGGGCTACACGAGCAGCACGTGCTCTCTCTAGACCGTCTATACGGCCTGCAGCTCCATCCAACAACCATCTCAAACACTGAGCGTGTGTTGCAGCAGGTCCCGATGTAGGACTTAGTGCACGGCATAATCGGCTGTAGACGTCTAAGAGGTCCTCAGGAATCCTAATGACCTGGACGGTATTCGGTCTTCTTCTAACATGATAGTTGTTCCGGTCAGAAGGATACTGTCCCCATTGCCTCTCAGTCATGGCTGAACTAGGTTCAATAATTATCTACAATTAGTCACATTTACAGTGTCAAAATTTTGAGATAAGATGACAACAGAAATAGAGTTTTTACATTCTTGTCCAAAAAGAATCTATTGCACAGTAAAAATATAATGAATACAAGTAAAGAATTATCTCTGAATATTTATAAAAAGCAGAAGCAAATAATAATCAAGTCACGACTGAATTACCTCAAGCTTGCGCTGAAAACTGAACCCACTCTTACAGGAAATAGTTTCTGCTCCAAATATCTGTGACAGTAATAGAGATATGTTAGTAAACAAAACATCAAGTTCACAATATATATCACAAATGGAAGATAATAAAGATATAATATATAAACAGAAAAGCAAATAATAAGCTTTTACTAAAATTGAATATACATATCTAATCGATAATGACTACAAAAAACTAAAAAATAAAATGTACTGGTTCCAAGAGAAGAGAAAAATTCACCTTTGGAACAAAGGAGTTAGAGCCTCACTGTGCAAAAAGCACAATGAGCCAAAAGCACACAAGGATGGAGGCTTTGCCCCTCCTGCGCTGGAGGAGGAGGGGGCAGGAGCTTCTCTCCTGCAATGCCCCTGACAGTAAAACAGTAGGCACCTGCCCCTGCCCCCCTCCTCATTTCACAGCTGCCCAGAATTTCAAATTTTGAAAATTCAAATCAACCTGCCCGCGTGAGCTTGTGGTCCAATTTGTGGTCAAAATTTATATCACTCATTAGAATTTTTTATATGTTGAAAATTAGAAAATTTTTTTTCAGAGAAATAGCGCCTGAAAATATCTATCGGAAGTGGAAAATTTCAACGGAAATGGATCACAGACGGCGACGCAATCCTCCGTCGCGAAATGCTCTGGGTAGCCCAGATTTTCTCGTCAGCTAATCCCGAACGGCGAAAATGAAAACTCTGGGTTACCCAGAGTATTAGTACCAGGAGGGGGGTTTAAAGGACTGCTGGATAGAATCGATACCTTGGAAGAACATGCGCAACGAGTCAACTGTGGTGAGGAGTACTTAGAGCTACTTCGTAAATTATGAATCGTGATTGTGTAGCAGAGTTTAACGAAGCATCTGAATCTCCGAAAGTTATAGCAACTACAATGAGCTTATCAAAGCTGAAGGTAGTTAATGCGGCTTCACAAGAGGAGATCCAGTTAGCTGAGGCACACAACATATGGACGGTAAGTGAGTTAGTAAACCTCTACCGTGATAAATTGGAGCTACGACAACAATTGGCGGCTAAGACATCAACCTTCAGTGCGTTTAAAGACTTAACAAGAACGTTGGAGGCTTAGCGTTTAGAGAGAGAGCAGCTGCCGGAGAAGCTTTAGCAAGCCGTAACCCACCAGGTGGCATCAGAGGATGTTTCTAGTGAAGAAGAAGTCACGTTATTACAAGAACCGAACCATGCTGGTCTAAACCCTGTCAAGGTATTTGACCTCTTACAGCAGATAGAGGGGGTAATATGAAAAGCAGTCGATTAAAGTAGGCAGTTTGGCTGTGACAATTAGTGTAGTTTAGAAATGACCATAAGTGGAAAAGCTAAGTGTACCGCCTTTTTGACCAGCTGGCTGTTTAGGCTCGGCAGGGGTACTAAGTCCACTTCAGGAGGTTATTTAAGCCTCGCTTTTCACGTAAGAAGGCAGATCAGTGTAGGCTGGAGTTACCATTAGTCTAGATTAAGTTCTAGGTGGCAAGATGTAATAAAGTTTAAGCATGGGGATCTAGACTAAGAATTTCTTACCGAGCCGTGAGTTGAGAACCCTTTTGTGACACCTTAATTTGATGTCCTCCTGATTTAATTCTGATTTCATTGCTCTCAGTAATGCATGGCAATGGGACTATGTCTTGTATTACTTATGCTTTTACTTCTGGTTCCGAGTGATGCGTCCTCCGGATATTTGAGTGACTGAGAGTTAGTGTATATGCATTGCAAGCAGGAAACCTTAGGGAAGTACCGTGCATGTGCCTTGCTCCCAGTCACGAAGAGATAAGTTCTTTAGGAGTAGACTTTTAGTAGTTTTTGCTACTATTAGGAGTTGTAGTCGAGGTGCCGATGAAGGCTGTTACAACTCCAGTAGAGGTGCCGAGAGAAGGTACTTCTAGACCTGATTAGTCTAGTAGAAAGAAAGATCTTCTAGCTCGGAGGTAAAACTATCAGCTTCCACGTTGTGTTTTAGGGATTATTTATGCAAAGAAATAAGTGATCGTTGGTATTATTTAACTCGAAGGTGGATTCTAGAGGGAAAAGTACTACTTACTGGATTTTTAGCACTAAATGGTCAGTTGTGGTGCTCACAAATTGTAAGTTTTGGGAATTTTTCATAATTTTTAAGTTAACGACGTGTATATATAATTGAGTTGACCTTGTTACTTAAGTTTACCCCCTCCTTAATAGGAAGATTAACTTAAGACAGATTTTTGGAAGAAGATGACTTCTTCCGGAAGCCGGAAGACGGAACCCAGAAGACATAGTGCGAAGTCTTCCAGGGAGGATCATGACTGTAACTACAGGAGACACCAACCTAGCACCAACTGGGTGACGTAGTAGGTGTTTGGTGGACCTAAAGGACAACCACCTAAGCAGTATGTAGAGCTACGACTGACAGGACACTTACCCAAAACGTGGGTAGCTAGGGAGTAGACAGAGGAACTACCATATCAAGAGAAGAGGCACGGAAGCGCCATATCATTTTTTCTTCTTCTCTACTTGAATTCAAACACATCGAGGAAGACATTAGAGGTGCGCATAGAGAAATTGCAGTGAGAGATTGAGAGGATAATCGTCTTCTAGCAAGAAGAGAGCTTGAAGTAGAAGCAGGTAGGATTTCCCAAGGATCGCAAGAATTGAAGACCTCTAGAATTGAAGATTGGAGCTTCAAGCTGCAGACAGCAAAGCTCGAAGTCGAATGCGAAGGCAGTGTCTTAGCAAGGCGAAGTCACTCGTGAACAGAATCGAAGCAAGCACTCACATCAGCAGTGCGTAGAAGACATTTGGAGATTGAGCATAAGCGTAGCGCATTTTGATATTCTTCTCGCTTCTTCTCCCTTCGCATCCTCTTATCACCTTTCTGATCCTATATTTCTTTCTTCCTCGATTGCTTACAAGAAGCCTACCTACCCTCTCTCTCTCTTCTGAAATTTCCCCTGAGTGGAATGCAGGAGGAAGCGCTGTCCAGTTTTTGACAGCCTTCTTCTCAATCTCCCTTCTCGTAATCAAATTTGATCTTCCACTCCTCTGTCTTAAAACTCTTTGTTTCTGACCATCCATTTTCCTACCCCATTGTGCTTTTGTCCCCAGAATCTGTAGACAGAAGACTTGTTGTTTTAAGTCTGGACATTTCCAAAAGCTGAAGTTCGAATTCACATCAAGTAGTATGGATTTGATTTGAATTGAATTACGAGAATGTTGATGTGAATCCAGAGTGGAACTGTGAGTTGATAATTGTTTCGAGAAGCAGGAACTTGGAAATCAGGTCAGTGCCTCCTAAGCTTCTTGTCTTCCCAAATCCACATCTTCCTAGAGAGCTAGAAGATTAGAAAGGCTGGCAGAATGTGCAAAAAGATATGAGGGCCCTCCACAGATCTCTTCTGTCTGACCCATAATAGCATGTTCCTTCTTCTTTCAACCTTAGATGAGAATTGTGAAGAGTCTTGCTAGCAAAATCTGGAGAGCAATGTCAAAAAGTCACGTCTTCTCATTTCACAGCAAGGTTCTTCTAAGAGTGTATACGAGGTGAAGAGTCAAAAGATAGAGTACAAGTGTTCAGTATTTGTTGTGAGGATAGAATTGCGTGCATGAAGCCAGAAGACAGATGAGACCAATGATAGGAAGTCTAGATGCAGGAAGTCTTCTAGAGACGTCATTTACCCAAAAGTTATCTCGAGAGTCTTCCTGGAGGTCACTATCACCGCAGGAGCCCTCAATCTTCTTCTGATCATTTCGTAAGACTCTCTTCTCGAGTATCTCTTCATCTTTTGCTAGGAAGTAGGATGAATTGCAAGGTGGGTTGTCTCCTTAGGAATCCATGTGATGCCTTGCTTAGTTAGAATTGCGCAGATGATTTCATCGAATTCATACCCAATTGTGCATGAGAAATTTTCCTGTTGAGTGACGATGGCTGTCAGAAGTTGTGTAGTGTCAAACTTTGTCTCATCCAGTGGAGCACTTAAGTCCACATAAAGACTGTCTGTGAGATATAGATTCCTTGAGACAGAGTAGTTGAAGATGAGGACAGAAGAAGCCAGAAGTTGTATCTGTAGTACTTTGACTAAGTAACAAGTAGAAAACCGAATAGTTATGCGATGAGAGTGTCGGCACAAGCTCATTTGGTTAAAGAAACAATGGGTGATAATTAACTCCAGGTTGCCTCGAGAGAAAAACCTAAGGTACACAAAAGTTGACGGATCGCTTCTTATCACATTATGAGACGTCATCCTCAACAAGCAGACGGTGGGACTGTAAATATGTGTTTAGTCTTCTCCCCCATATTACTACAAGCAGAGATGGCTTGTTAGTCAAGATCTAGACTAGAAGCATGTCGGAAGATTTATTCTCATCTTTTCTCTCATTTTCTTATTCTTTTCTATTCTTCTCTTCTCTCTATCATCTTCTCATCTTCATTCTATCTTCTATCCGTTACAAAGCCTTATGTGAGCATCATTAGATGTAGAGTGTTGTTGCAGATCATTTCAGTAGGCAGAAGTTTGAGAAGGCTACAGAGGACAAACACCCTGTGATTGATCTAATCAATGGAGCATCTGCAAGGATGATTTGCATTGTGTGATACAGTCAATTCTGAGTTTGTGATAGAGACTTAGGAACTCTCAGAAGTCCAGAAGGGATCATCTTAGAGGGTGTGAGCCTCCGGAAGCCTCAACTAGACCAGAGAAGCGCAACATCCTCTCTGCATGAGTTTGTTGTGTGGAATAGTAAATGGCATCTACCTAGCAGAGGTAGTGCTCTAAGGATGTCAAAAGTCAAGTTGAACCACTAGAAGATGAGATTTGCTTCTTGAAGCTGACTTGAGAAGACTGGAAGCCTAGCAAGGGTCAATAATCGTCTTCCTTGGCTTCTCAGTGCACATTTGTGTTATATTTGAAATAGTAGTCGTGTGTTACATTTCTTAGCATTTTTGGGAGAGTCTAGAAGTTGCGTGATTGTGTGGGTAAGAAAGAACTTTTAGACAAAACCAATGTGTTTGTGAATTTGGTCAGATTAAGCTTAGAACTTAGAACAGTGTAACTAGTGTAAATCTTCTTGGAGAATGAAATCTGTTATGCTACAATGGTGTAAAGGAGAAATCCTAAGACATTACAAGAAGTAGACGGATGTTGTTACTTCAGGAGTTCAACTTCACAATTCAGACCAAAGAAGGGATTCATCATGAGAATGTTGATTACTTGTCTAGACTAAGGACTGGAGAACGAATGGATACAGTGACAAATGACTTTCTAGATGAAGAATTGTTTCAGCTGACAGTAGCACCGGCCACGAAGTACTATGATCTGTATAGATATTTGCCGACGTTGCAGTGCCTAGAAGAAATAGATGCAGAACAGCAAACAATCCTCATACCTCAAGCATGACCGTACGAGTTGAAGGTGGACACCATGCGCTGAGAAAAATTGTGAAGAAGATTCTCTCAGCTGAATATTGGTGGCCAACAATATAAACAGATGTTCATGAGAAATCATCAAGAAATGTGATAATTGTCAGCGAGTGGGTAAGCCTACGCCAACCACTCAATGGCTGTTACATCCGATGCACCATTCGAGAAGTATGATATTGATTTTGTAGGGTCATACAACTCGCAACATGTCGCACTAAGAGAAGGTACATTTTGATAGCGACTGATTATGCAACGAAGATGGTTGAAGCAGCAGCTACCAAAAAGGATGACGCATCTATTATGACTGAGTTTGTGTACACACAAATCATTGCTCGATATAGATGCCTATTGGAGTTGGTGAGTGACCGAGGTACTCATTTCTTAAACGATGATAGAACAACAGACAGACTATTTTGATATAAAACACCGAAGACAACGCCGTATAATCCAAAAGCTAATGGACTAACGAAGAAGTCTAATGGAGTGTTGTGCAAGATTCTGAATAAAGTGATAGTGAATCATGCGAACGATTGAGATACATAGTTATCGACTGTCTTGTGAGTATTTTGAAATACAAAGAAGATATGACGTGTCAAATATCTTTTTTCCTAACGTATGACATCACACCGATTATGCGAGTTGAATTTGATGTACCTACTTACAAAATTTTGTTTGAAGATAGATTGTCAGTGGAAGAGAACCAGTTACTACGACTCAAGAGTCTTGTGACATTTGAGGAAGACCGCAAGGAATCTAAGAGATTGACAAAAACTATCCAAATGAAGCGGAAAGAGAAACACAATAAGAAGATACGTAAGATGAACATTAAAGATGGAGATCTAGTACTGCTGTATGACAATAGGTTTGCTAAAGTCTCAAGGAAACTACACTTACGTTGGATGGGTCCTTATAAAGTATCGCGTCGTTATAGTAATGGTTCTGTTCAATTGGAAGAACTTGATGAAACTTTGTTAGCCACTCGAGTGAATGGATGGAGAATCAAGAGATACTACTCTTGAGTGTTCGTGGGGTCGCTTCACAATTGAGAGGGGGAGTATGTGAAGCTTTGATTTTCGTTTTTGTTAATTAATTGATTCTTGTAGAGTAAATAAGAAAAATAGATAGTAGAAGATAGAGGATAGAAGTAGAGTAGTGTTAATTAGAAGTTTCGTGAAGAAGATCTACTCTTGAGGAATGAAGAGAAGTTGTGAAGACATTTTGGATGGAAGTTTCTCATGGATGGATTCTTTGGATAAAGAGCTTTCTAACGATATGTTGTGCAAGACAAACAGATTCCGAATGACAAAGTTACCAAAGATTGAAGTATTGATGAAGTCGGTGAGGAATGACTTCTTCGTACTTCAGCTGACGAAGAACTTCAGTGGAACTGCAAAACCTTAACTGCAGCACGAAGGATTAAAGCCATCGCGATGTATAAGAGTAGCGAGTTAGGTCATTTATTGTATCGTATCAACAATGTTAGGAAGAGTAGAAAGGCTCATAGAAGTTTATCAATGAAGAAGAGTAACTTCGGCGAAGACTATTTAGAGGAAGAAATTCTAAGAGAGGAAGTCTGTTCTTCGTACCTTACTATATTCTTCGTACTTCATGTCTTTTATCACTACCTTGTTCTTCGAATGAGCAGAATGCAAACATCAAAGCTATCGCGACTTCGAGTCTTGGATGTGAACTACATCGGACTTCGTCGATATGCCTAATGGTCAATGGTGTCGACGAAGTTAGTTCATGAGCTTCGTGTATGTCGAGAACATCCCTCGGATGAATCTTATGGAAGGTCAAGCAATTAGACCGAAGTAACTAGCGCTTCGTACTAAGAGGAGATGAAGCAGAGAAGGGCGAGGATTTACTGTTTGACAGTACTTCGTCGCATGCTCTAGTGGAGACAGTTTGTAACTTTTCCTCGGCTATTTCGAGAGCTACCTCAAGGAAGAAATATGTATCACACATGAGACTTCTTCGATGCGAAGAAACGAGAAGTAGCAGATGCGATTATGATGATCTTCAAGCCGAAGAGGATCATGTATATGTCCAATTGGCAGATTTATTTCATTGAAGAACTCTTCTTCAAAAAATGAGCACATGGGTGAGGATTCTTCACATACATGTGCAGAAGCAGTGGACCGGAGATGACATGATGTACATTGATGCATTTGTCTCAGTATTCTACATGGGGAGGAGATTGATCACATACGAACATAAGAAGAAGTTGGGCTTCGTTGATCAACCGAAAGAAGACGAGTTTGTGATCAAACCAACTCCACGGAAAGATGTATCGATGGAGAAATTGTTCGACAAAGTTACTAACGAAGAAGTACTTACTGAGGAAGTCACTACAATAGAAGCTACGAATAGACAGAGATCGTCAACTAAGACGAAGTTGATGATACCGAGAAAGTCGTAGCACCGGTGTAAAGAAGTGAGAGAAGAAGAATCTTGGGAGTGACACCAAGATTCGCACCATCGACTTATCAAAAAAGATGAAAGAAAAGTGAATTGTGTGAATTGCCGAAGAGTTCGATGCGGAGGATGTCATCATGGCAGACGAAGACACACCGATTGGGGAGAAAAAAAGAACTTGGAGAAACGTAGGGACTTTCTTCTTCGATGGAAGATGTACATCGACTCAGTTCTTCGATGAAGTACTTACGGGAAGTGGTTATATCTTTACTCTTCGTCTCGAAAGGAAGGTAGTTGGGAGGCAGCTTAACTTGATCAAAATTGTACAGATGATGAACTTCGACGGAGATAACTAGCAGGAAGAGAAGGAGAATCTACAAGCTATTGTCTTGACGATGAAGAGAGAAGTCACTACGAAGAGTGAAGAAGTACGCAGACTGACTTCGGAGCAAGAAGACTTACTTTGTCAGAAGTCTGAGATGAGAAAGGAGCATGAGAAAGGTGTTATCTTTGGTGAAGAAGGAGATGACAGATATGAGGCTTCAACGAGACAGTTGCCAAGACGTCATAGTCGAAATGACTAAGGAAACAAAGAAGTTGAAGACGAAGTGCACTTCGGCTGAGAAACAGTCCGCGAATCTTCATAGTAGACTTGGATACTTCGGAGCTTAGACTTCTTTGCCAGATTAGACAAGAACTAGAGGTAGAGGATGTACAGAGTTCTTCGGCAAAGAACCGAATAGCTAGATTAGGACAGAGGGTAGTACGAGAACTTCGTGAGATCAGGGAGATAATGGAGTTTTTGGTTAGCTAGATAGTTAGGGATTTAGCGTTAAGCTCGAGTGTTGTCATTTCAGACGTACGATCTTCATCGAATAATATAGATGTTCATCCTTCTTCTTAGAAAGTCAGATATGTCGATTCTGGATAAAGTAGTATAAATTTGTTTTGTTGTTTGTTCGTGAGACTTCTTATGTTGTTATTTTCATTCTTTAAATTTTATGTTATCTGAAGTTAACGGAGCCATTGTGTATTTGTCTTCTCCGGAGTTTTACTTACGATGTTTCGCAGGATGTTGTGGTAGGAGTTAGAATGGGTGACGAAGTACTTTGTCAGTTGCATCTGAAATCTGAGTAAGAAGTTTAAGACGAAGATTGAGAATAAACTAGCAACTACGAAGTTAGTTTACTACAAAGTAGTTTTAGGACGAAGTACTTTTGATGAAGTGTTCTTCTTAAGAAGTATCTTCGGTGTGAGTTCTTCTTAGGAAACAGTTCAGAAGAAGTATGCTTCGTACTCAGGCGGAAGAAGATAGTTCTTCGTCAGAGTTTCTGAGAACAATAACAGTGAAGATAACTTAGTTTGAAGATGCTTAGTGTTTATGCTGATAGAATCAGACGAATGAAGCTGAATGGTTTAGACGTGACGTAACGGGTATTGTTGTTTAAAGGTTGTTCAGGATCAGACATACTTGGGTCGGTAAAGCTCTTACGTTATCACATATTAGGATTTGATCCATATCAGAGAGTTGGATTGAGGTTCTAATCTGAAAAATGTTCAAAGTAGGAGTGAGGGTCCAATAAAGTTTTCTATGAATTTTGATCACCATTGGTTGACCGAGTTGGGAGAACTGAGTTCTCAAAGTTTGGAGAAGTTTTTGTTATTAGCATATTCGAGTTTTTGATCATATCTATTGTCTTCTTTTTTTCTTTTCAAGCAATTGGAGAGAAGTTTGTTACTGAAACTGTCATGCAAACATAGAAGACAACATTTTGAAGGTGTGGGGTTGATTTCAGCTCTAAGTGATAAAAGAACGAGGAGTCGCAATGACTCTAACCCTAGCTTTTAAATAGAACATGAAACATAGTTTTTCTTGTCTTTATGAAGACAATCAAATCTAATGTTCGGGTTCTCAAACTCTCAGATACAGCCATCGTTGGTGCTATGTTGTAAACTGAGTAGCTTGAGGCATGCATGTTATACCTTGCTGGAGTGCTTAGGAGATCACGATGTGCAACAAGCTGTAATGGGACTCGATTGGTTTACATATACGAGTAAAAAGTTTGGTTGAATTCTGAAAAGTCGCACATGTGAGAATGTCAAACTATAGCATCTTTCGATTGTAATAGATAGAATTGTGGTGGTTGGATTAACGAGAATCTAGTAGATAGAGAAACATTTAGGTTGAAAGATTGAGACTCAAAGTCATCATGTTCAAAGCACATACCTCTACACAGCCATATACCCAATGTATTGTCAAAAAAAAGAACATGTTATACGACATGTTATACGACATCACTCTATTGCTATCGTATGCTTCTGTCCTAGAAAGACCAAGCGCTCCGAGTCCTTCTACGTTGACACATCATCTCTAGATTTGTCTCTAGAACAATAATCCTCCTCTATAGTGATTGTTGAACGTCGATCTCTTTTTGCTCCAAGTGCTCGAAGTTTGACGTTTTTATTCGAGATTGTATCAAAGCTTATCATGAGAGACGTCAAAGGTACCACTTTCTTTTTCATTCTGCACTACGATTTTTAGACAACAGAGAGCTTTAGCAAACATGTCCACAGGAGAGCAATTGCAAAAAGTGATGCTACTTCATGTGCACCAATTATATGCAAGAGTTTTAATTTATCGATGTGTGATATTTTAATAGCGATAAAAGACATTAGAGCTACTGATAGTGTGCATTAGCCCCGATGTTCTTCTTCTCTTCATGATGTTGGTTGCTTGGCCCTTCGGTTCCCTCTTTCCCTTGTATGTTTGATGGGGTCTTCCCATCCGTTGGCTATTCATTGCGTAGTCTGTCTTCTATATATGTACTTATTTATCCGCAGAATTCCATATGCTTGGGGTATTCTCCCGTTGTGAGGTCTGGCACAAAAGTTAATGCATGTCAGGAGACTGGTTCGAAACGCGCCATGAGTCGGTGTTTATTCTCTTGGTTGGGCGTGAACTTGAGTTTAGCTGGGTCACGACTCACGATTTAGGAAGGGAGTCACAGTTCGTCCCATAGAATATCTATCGAACTGAATTAGCACTAGTCCGGATGAACGGGACCTGTCAGGAGTACGCATCAGATAAAGCTGTCGTCTGCTGCAGGCGCTGCTGATGCAGTTAGTTTATGTTGACATCTACTCTACCAGACGGGGAAGGAACCCTAACCTAGATGTAGTATAGTCGTATGGTGTGGACTGACCTGACTCACTGGTCCTCGCGTAGATTGTTCGTCCAGTGCACTTTTGATTATTGTGTGGGGACGACGAGAATCTTGAGCAGCTCGCGTGCGGTTGGACCTGCTTCAGACTCAAAAGCAGAGCTAAATTGAGGGCAGCCTGGACCATCGTAGGCCCCTCTCAAGTACTGGCACGCAGGCGATACATGGGCATTCTATCCTCTCGGCCTTTCGCAAAAGCATGTCAACTTAAAAGCACTGATGCTGCTGCTGCTGAAAGATTCTGCACTCTGCCATGCTCAAAGTTGGTCTATCCTTTCACGTTGTTGTTGTACGTTTCCGCTCTTACACATGCTCAAAGCCTCGTCCTCCCCGGTCCCATCCGTCCGTCCATTGACATGTATGTCGTCGTCGCCTTGTCACTGGGCATCTTCTTCCAACGGTTGAGACAAAAGAACGCAACAATCTGCACAACGCAGCAAACTTCACAATAGATAAATATACTCGTTGCTTTTCAAGCTTCATGAGCATGGCGGATGATTGCAGAGTTCGTTCGAGAGCGAAGAGGAAAAGGCTTGACACAGAGAGGTCATGTGCTTTGCATGACATAGACTCGAACCTGCGCAAGTAAGCAAGCAATTCTCGAGACAAGCGAACAACAAAGCATAGCTTCTGCCACAAACAAATACTAATCAATCGTCTCATCCATTAGATCCTCAGACCTCTGAGAATCTATATTGATGATCCCGAGATCCAAACCCGCGTCAACTACCGGTCGGACCGATCTATGGCCCTGAACTAACATCGATGACGGTGAAAGATTGTGGTATGATCTCCGAATGATTTGTTACAAGTGATGCGCAGGATAATTTTGTACGAGGCGTTGAAGGTGGAAGGAAGGACTTCCCAAAAATGACTAGTCTGACGTCCGAGCCGAGCTCGAATAAGGACGAACTGAAGGACGACTTCCGATGATAGGATATTAAGATCTATATTGACAGAGAGAGCGAGAGGGTGACGACATTTGGACAATTACAGGGCGAGCGGACGAGTTCGCAACCTCTAGAGTCTAAAATCTCTTCTCTCTGACAAGCTCGTCCAAGAAACCTACCAAGGAGGAGCACGCCTCTGATCGAGCGAGAGAAGAAAACGACAGAACGTACGCGATTAGGGCATATGGATGGTGGTGCTTTGGCGGACGGGATCAACAGAATCTGGAATTTGTACGTAACATGCTTCTTGCTCATCTACTGAGCTTGGGCCACCAAAACTAGAAAAGATGATGCGATACAACCATGAATGACGCCGATAATGTACATCACGGTACTTCCACTCGAAGATCTTGAGATCTGGTGCTACTCCTGGCTGCAACAGTCCTGGCCGCTAGACAGCCAGCACAGCAACGAACGAGAAGATGGAGCAGAGAGAAGAAAATTTTGAAAAGAGAAAAGGAAGAAGAAAAGAAACAATCGACCGCTCTTCGTCTGTAACCGCATTCATTCGTCCAAATTAACACTGTATCAATCACATCACGAGACACAACTACAACGAGAGCAACAGAAAGGTGAGGTGAGATTCGATGCTGCAGATCTTCCACGGAAAGGAAGAGAAGGAGAGATGGAGACGAGAGGTGGTGGCAAGTTTACGCTATCACGGTGATATCTTATTGCAGAAGAGAACGGATTGTACACTACGATCCTCCTTCATCCTCTCTGTGCAATACAGTACTGACTCGGTACGGCTGATATTCGCAGCCTCGCAGCGAACCGGACTGCACTGTACCTATACCGTTTATACGCCATCCACATACTGGTACCGACCATCGCATCGCATCTGCGCTAGTGAGAACTTGCTGTAAAGCATTTGACCGGACGGAATCTGATGAGCACGCTGAGCACTCAGTCAGGAACCCCTTCGCGTTTTGGTGCAGAAACTAGGAAGTGGGTTACTGTGTGTGTGGACGGTCAAACAAAACAAACAAGTGTGCTGGAAAGCGTTATAAAGCAGACATGGAGAGAATTTTACGGCCAGTTACCTCTACGCCGTTGAAGAATATTTCCTCTTGACACCCCCTAATACGGAATACTCGAATGCGAGGAACCCGTCCGGCCATATGCTTGAAACTAGTTACCGAGGAAAAGGAAGAGAGACAGAAGGAGAGAGCAAGCAAGGGCGGCCGCGCGGCCAGACAAGGCTGTCAGGCGTGTGTCTGTCGATTTCTTGTACAGATCGACAAGTACGATCTTCGTCAGGCAAAAGCAGATTCCCAAACTCGTAAAAGACAGAATTCAGTCCCAGCTGGAAATAACCCGAAACCAAGCAAACCTTCTATACCTCCAAGAAATTGATTGCTTCAACAGGTTGCACGAGAAGGAAGGCGCGGGAGCCTTAGGCTCGAAAGCTGGAGGTAACTCACTAAATTTAGTACGGCTCGACCTTATTCCAGTCGGGCTATGGGACCTTCTTTCTGCTGGAGGTTGTGAGCGAACGGAACTCTAAGCTCCCTGTTTTTCAGCTGTGGTACATTTCGTCCGGTCCTCTTTCCTTTCCGGCGTAAACTCAGATGATCTCTAAAGAGTCGTCATTCCCCGCTATCAGCCCCCTGACAAGCTGCAAAAGGTTGATGCGGCATTGACACCAGCGCCAATTTCCCTCCTGGCAAAAGGGAATGCATGCATAGTCCATCTTGCAATCAAGTGAAGAGTCACAGCTACGAGGAAAACTAAGAGATGAGATGGATGGTTTGTGGAGAACACATCTTAAACCCATTTACTACCGACGGTTCCCCAAACCTAGTTCGTGTATAATTGTCGGAATCAGGAAGTGGGAAACAAAACATACACAAACCTGGGAAGGCCATCTGCGGCGGCGAGAGTTCTCAAGAGGAAATAGAGTTGGCGGGGATGAAACCAAATTTTGTTCGAGGAAAAAAACCCTATCGTTTATAGGCAGTTCCCCAGCCAGCGCACACATCCATCATCCACCACAGAAGACACCGACTCTATGGAAAACTGCAGAACTGAAAAACTGTAATATGTCATGTGACCTCTTGATTCATGATACCCATCTCCTCCAAGTAACCAATACGGAACCTGGAGATAAAATACACAGGACCCTCGACCGTATGTCGAAGGTCCCTGCGACTGCAGAAGCAGTGTGTTCAAGCAAGCCGTAAAGAAATTACAATTCACGCACAATGGCTAACTGATGGCTGCTCCTGCGCACTATGAGTAGACTTGACAAACATTGGGTGGTGTATCGTCAGACATTTTCGGCGATGATGGAGAAGCGAAATTTGTTGTGGCGGCAAATTCGTTCGTGACGCTATCTTGTGGCAAGCTGTGAGCCGACCCTGGGAAACCTTCGCTGCGGCTCAAGCGCACAATAATGTTCAATGTAGAGAAGACGCGCAGAGCAAGCTTACTCCATCGACCCATACACTTGGAACCAGTGAAATCTTAAGTTCCAATAAGTATTACGGCAGATATCCTCCTCCATGTCCTGTCCTTTCAAGTGATCTCATCCTCCGCCCTCTCCTCGAGCTGTCGATCTGTACACATGGACCTCAAAAACTCACCGCCTGCAACTTTACAGGGAATGACTGTAACTAAATCTTCTAACGTAGAGCAGAGGAGAGCATAGCAGAGCTGAGCTTAGCTTAGCTGCGAGAGGAAATGACGGTAGATTGCTCCAAAGCTCATGCCTTTGTCGGACAAGAAACGTCAGATGAACAGACTAATGACTGCGACATAATGTGCTCGTTCGCTATGCATGTAGCCCAGCTCATCAGACCCTAAATGAGGGGATATTTATCTTTCCCTTTCCTCTCCCATTCCATCTCTCAACCATCTTCAGGCAACGGTTAGCTCACTTAATCGCGGCCGTCTCTCGAGGCTCTGCACTTGCAGACTCTTCCGACTTTGCTGCACCTGCCCATTTTTCGATGCCGTGACCTTCCGCTTCATGGAGAATTGAGATGATCCTGAGCTATCACTCGAGGACGCGGACAGTGACATGGATTGTCTTACGTGGCCCCTTAGACGTTTCACGTCCGCCAATCGCACCGGCTTGATGAGGAATTCTTCGGCCCCTTCGGCCAGGCACCTGAAATCGACAGATCACAGTCAGAGACCGTGTTTGAGGTGTGATTCAAAGGTGCCCCTCGCATGCGCTCTTGTCCTCTCCAAGAAACAACATCGAACCCAGGTCTCACCTGTTAATGCGGTACGGCACGTTCTCCGAGGACATAATCACAACTGGGACTTCTTTCAGAGCAGAACTTTCTTGCTGCAAGACGATAAACTCATTCCGATGAGATTCTAGTACACCTCTCTAATCAGTATGTCCGAAAACAGTAGGAGCTACTAAGATTAACAAAGAATCGTCAAAACAAAAAGCCAAGCCAGGTCCACAATATTACCTTTACTCTCTTCAGAAGCTCGTAGCCCGTCATCTCCGGCATGCAGTAGTCTGTGATAATGAGATCTACTTCGAAACCCTGCGTGAAGATCATATCAATATTAGCCATAAACTTCCACGCATGCAAGCGGATGGCAGTCGAGGAAACATGTGCAGTCATCCACCAACACTTCCGACGAGACTGACGCATATCAGAATCCTTACCTTAGAGGTGACAGGAGATGCGCCCATCCCGAGACCCAGAACCTCCAAGGCTTTCACTGCGCTGTTCACCGTAGTGACTGCAAGATCGCAGCAAGTTCGTACATCCATTCAGTCTCTGACGCATGCATGCAGCTCACCATTTTAATTGCAATCTTGAAACACGAAAATACCAACTCCCAGGGACGCGAGAGCTCACAATTCTGTCCTAAACGAAACGTCTATCACCTCGAGGAGCTCATTCTCCCTCTCTGAATAACTCGCACCGAACAGTCGAAGACTAGAGCATCTAACACACAGACCTAGATCGAACACAAAGCCACAGAATCCATTTTGGCTCCACCCAATTCTTTTGTGTCCCTAGGCAAAAGAATACAGGACAGTGATCAAAATTCTTACCTCGGAAGGATGAAGACTTCAGGAGCATCTCAATCAGCCTCCGATCGAGGTTGTTGTCGTCAACAGCTAGGACGTGGATCTCCACTGGTGCGCAGTGGCTCTCCACTGTGTCCACAGAATTGCTGCTAGTCAAGACGCTGCAATCGGAACTAGCCTCTTCGACGATGCTTCTCCTCACCATTGCGCCCTGCCGAACTGATATGCGTTAAGCTTCCTTCCCTTTCTTTCTTGCTAAACTGTCAAAACCTCCATGCATGCAGGAGAGCTGCGACCGATCTCCAATAGAAACTGTTACAAATCACACCCCAGAAAATCCACCCCACGCACCGTCGTCCTCCTAAACAGACCTTCACCTGTCAGACTAGCTTCCATAGCTTTGCAAACGCCTTTCCTGCCTTCCACGACCAAGATGGGAGACAGCCGGGACTCCTCTCTCAATCAGAGCCCATAAGTACCAGTGAGGGCCTGAATTCGCGTTGCTGCAGTAGAACACCCGACTTATCTGAGCGGGAAGTCAACTTCACAAGGATCTGGCTTTGAGGAATGAATGACGAACTTCTAGGAAAGATGTATGTCAACCCCTGTGGGACAATATCCGACCGCCAGACGGGAAGAAAGGTGCGCACGCTCGGGGCGCACGAATGCTCAAACTACGAACTGCACAGCGCAGCACAGCGTTCTTCCCCGGAGATTGCCCCTTTGAAACCATGCAAGAGTCGCCGAGGCTCTACGAGAAACACGACGGGACTCACGGCTGCACAAAGTGTGTGACAGCACGGGTGGAGAATCAAGTGCGTGTATCAAGGCGGAGGGAGGGAGGAACGAGATGAGAGACACGAGTGGGTTGGGTGCAGTTTAATCTAATATGCGCATATAGCTCCCACAGTCAAACACACAACAGCGCTTGCTGCTGCCGCTGATACGCTACACGCTGTTGTGCTAGCGGAGCTGTGCGCTAGACTTCTCTTCGCCCGGGACGACGTAAGAACTCCTCCCGAACTGGAAGGTGGAGAACGGTGCCCAGTACGGAAGAAGAGAAGAACGCTAAGGATCAAAGAACAGAAAAGAACACAACACGACGAAGAGTGAAGGCAGTGCTCGGCTTTCCTTCGGTCTGCTGCTGTGTGAGTAATAATCTCCTCCTCGCGGTTGTGACAAAAGGGAGAGGCAGCAGAAACAGCGAAGGCGTGGCCCGCACACGTAAAGAATCCAAGCTGGCTTAGTCGTCCGGCTGTAACTGCTGTGTACGATTTATGATATCAGAAATTCGTGACAAGCAAATTTACTGCACTATTCTCGCATCCCTCCTCCGCTGGCTCGCATCGCATCGCATCACTCACTCACTCACTCACACTTTGTCTAGACTCCTCCTTCGCTTGACTCCGGGTGTCAAGTCACTGCATCTCATCATCATCAATCACACAGTAAGACTCTTTCTTCTCCATTCCACCCAAATTTCACTTTTACGCTTCCTTCCCCTCCGCTCTGCCTCCAGGACAGACAACTTACGCCAAAGGGTAGGAAAAAGCGGCACAGCACATCGCACTCATTTCACCCTAACCAAATCTTCACCGGATTTTCCAAATCTTTCGCAATCTTCCGCACGTAAGATCCAACGCCACATTGAGACCGCGCCTACCCTCGTTCTGCCCCACCCGTCGTTCATGGCGTGGAGGGTCCGTCCCTTTTCTTTTCCCTTTATTTCCTCTCGTCTCGTCTCCTTTCCGTAGACAGGATAATTAAGTAAAGTGGGATTTCTTTCAGGACGGAGAAAGTCAGGAAGGAGAGAAAGGAAGGCCACCCTGGTTTATACTCTTGTCAGTATCTGTACTGTTGCGTTTTTCGTTTTCCTCTCTTCTCACATTTAGCTTCATCTGTTGCTCTCCGTCCGTCCAGTTTCTAACGTAACGACCATCATTACGTTCCTTGTCCGTTACGAGAGTAGTATGAACTGGCGGATGGACATTTCTTTGTGTACAGGTGAGTGATGCTACTGTACGGAGTGAGGTAGGCCCGGCCCGGCCCGGTCAGTCTTCTTCTTTCTTGATGGCATATATATGTAGATCAGATCTCGCCTGTTCTGCAGTATCGATATACAATCATAAATAAATAAATAAATCGTAAATAATAATATAATTGAGATCCTTTTATTCCTTCATGCTTTCCGAGCACGAGCCTAAATATATTCAAATATTCTTCTTCATCTTCTCTATCTTTCTTTTCTTTCTTTGCGTGCATTTCTTTTTTATTTCTTTTGTACCGTTCTTATTAGACCGTATACTACTACACTCCATAGTTTTGAAGATTTCTATTCCTGTCAAGATCCGCGGGGTTCTCTCTGACTGCCGCAAGTTTGTCTTCTTTCGTTCTTACTGTAAGACCTGACTGTCGCAAATTGTCTTCTTTCGTTCTTACTGTAAGGACCCTGTCCGTCGTCTTTCTTTCTGCTTTGAAGTGCTTTCCGTTTGTTCTCGTCTTGCCTATTAGGAAGAGAAAACGAGAAAGAAGCAGAAGAAGGAAACGTCTCCCCTTCGTAGGGAAGAAAGAAAGGCAGGAACTGAAAATAAAACGAGGGCAGAGGCTTTTTAACTTTCCTTACGTGAAAAAACGTAACGAATAACTTTTTTACCTCTCTAACAAAATCGCCAAAGAGGACGGCAGTCATCACAACCTAGTCACTTAAATATGCATGCAAGATCAGTTTGAGAGAATTTTTGTTCGCTTGCTGTTATCAAAGAAAAAAAATTTTATGTAATGAAAAAGTTTTGTACCGAACTGATATGAATAATTAAACCTATCTGTAAATATTGAGTGATATTTAGACCTGGAGATGCAGGAAGATCCCGACATACTCCTCAAGAGTAGTGTGAAAATAGACATTTTCAAAATTACAAATCCTGGAAGATGGAGGAGGTTAATATGCAAGGAAGTTAAACTTTAGATATAATTGGAAGTTAAACTTTAGACTAAATTATGCTTAATAAAAGTAACTGAAATTAAAACCCAGATGCCCCTATAAACATGTCTAGTAACCAGGAGGACCTAATTATACGAATGTGTTGTTAGCAAACAAAGGAATTTAACCGTTATATCTAAAATAAATTGTTATTTTTGACACAAAAAGCCTTACCTTTCAAGAGATTTATTAACTTAAACCTTTAGTACGAGTATAAAAGCATGAAAAAGAATGTCCTTTTTTTTTCCTCCTAGTGTATTTCGAGTCTTAAAAAAATTCCTTTTTCTCCAAAGAACCCCAAAATTTTCATCTTAACATTTTTCTATCAGTACTCAATAATTTAATTTTAAGATGAATCATAACTTGTAAAGGGTGTTCCCTGCGGGCACATCCGGAAGCATCCGTAAGAAACATCCGCAACCTCTTGGTAGCAGCCGTAACACTGCGGATGAAGTATATATGACAACAACATTTCATCTTTGACACGCACTAGTAGCATCGTCTCTAAGCATGATGAGTTCGATTTCTTGTCATCTTGAAAAGAAGATTTAGGTTTATACATTCACCCGAGGACTGAGGTTACTTAAACCTCGGTCCTCATGTGAGGGTATAAAAGTAAAGAAAGGAACGTTTCTTCTTTTCTTCCCCTATACTTTAGGTTAGAGAGAAGATACCACTTTGTTCCAAGAAACCACTGAAATCCGGTTGGATATTCAATACTAACTGTGAGTTGAGTAACATAGTGTAAAGCTACAGGAGAGATTTGATTTCATTACGTTCTTGCAAGCAAAATTCTGTTAGCAAATTATTTTGGATATGTTAATTCTGAATCATGATTTGTCTGCTGGTTATTGCCACGCGTCTGCTGAGCTGGCTCTGGTGGCCCTTGATCCGAGTGAGACGCCTGTGTCTTTGAGGCTTTGTACCTGCACGTTTAAAACCCGAGTATTACTATAAATGTTCCGGGTGACCCAGAAGAACTTATTTTGCGATTTTGCTTTTCGAGAACAGAGAAAATCAACTGTTATACATAACATTTAAAATTTAAATAATATTTTAAATAATATTTTAAATTATTATTATTATTTTATAAATAATGATAAGGGATTCACGGCTCTGTACAAAGCTGTCCTTGAAAAAATTATGTCTATTTCACTTGTGTACGTCAATGAATTTTCTTTCTTAGCTTTGACACTCCCTTCGATCTTTATAAGAAAGAATAAAACCAGTCCTACATGAGTGGTTTGTATGATATGGAACCTCTTGTTTCCATATATACATTTTGGAAACTTATAGATTTATAGACTTTCTTGCATATAAGTTCTGAATAGGAGAATATGCAAAGAGCTTTATTTATGTTCTAACCTTTCTATTGAAAAAAGTATGCTATAAATTAAAGATTATGAATTGAAAAATTTTGCTCGTAGGAATGATAGATCTTTATACCAAGAACGGTTTTGTTCCTGTGGCTTACTTATGGGTTTTATAGAAGAAAAGTGAGCATGTGTAATACAGTGACTAAATCGAATTTAAATTAGTTCATTAAATTTAGCGAAGTTAACTTGGACACAAGTAACTACTGCAAACCTTGTGACTATGCGTAACGATTTTCAAACCTTGTGACTGTGCGCTTTAGATTAAAATTTTCACTAAAATATTTTTAAAATCTAATGTTAACAAGTTATTGATGATTGTTTTGATGATGTGTTAAACGCGTTGTGTAAGTGTAGTTTGGATGCATATTGTGAGTGTGCATGTTGACATTGCATCTTAGTCGGAAGCATGCATAATAGCGAACATGCGTAAGTAAAGTGGAGAAGAAAACAAAACACACATTTATAAGGAAAATTTCAAATTTGATTTATAGAGAGATGTGTCGAGAAGGTTATTTGGAAGGAAAATTTGAAAATTCACAGCCCAAAGTTATATTACGGGATTGATAGTTTCGTTGTTTGGTGCATGTATCTATAAACAAGGAGAAAACCCCATCAACACAACATAAGAAAATGCATTGTACTCGCATAAGTACTTGGACGTGGAAATAGAAATTTGGTTTTTTACTTGGATTTAATTTAAGACCAACCTTTCTGCAAGGAAGAGTTTGGTATTAAATTAAGGTGCAGATTGTATTTATTTTGCCTCTCCATCTCAAGGTGGACAAGGTTGAATATATACAATGGTGACAGAATTCTCAAATATACATCCAAACAAATTATGAAGAAGTATGGGTAAAAACTTTCTTCTAGTATTGGGGACAATTTACTCCAGATTTCTTAACTAGAAAACCACCAGTACAATTAGTTCTAGTAGTACTGATAATTTACGCCAGATAAGAATTACATTCCGGTTAGATTACAAACTTGTTTAATATTTATGCAAAACACTTTATTGCAGAGTAGAGCAAAAAGTTCCCCTGAAGTACTTAGCCAGCTTGTGACCTTCTGGGTCGATTTTCCACTATCTTATCCAACTATCATATGACACACCACAGAAAAATACCATGTAGGTGTTTTGACACAATGCTAGAGTGCTAGATTAGTCCATCATGTGTGACCCTTTGTGCAAACTTCTAATCTATATATGCAGCCACTTAGAGTGAGGGCTGACCTCCCATAATAGCTTTTTTAATATGAGAATAACTTGTCTTACTTAACTTTAAACATTGGCCTTATCTTTTCGAGACTGGAGCAAAAACATGTGCCTTCATCCTTCTAACTAAGAACTCTAATACGAGTCTTCTCCCAACTGAGCCAAGGCAGAGGCAGCCATGACAGTTGTCTTTGAATATAAACTCTCCCAATATGCCATCTTGTTCCAGAAGGCCTTTTGCCTTCTAGAATGCTATCTGCAAGGTGAGGCAAACTCTCATTTTCTTCTTCCACATGTAGTAAGCAGAGCTATTGTCACTTCCTCAGGTGTTGTCTTCGTGAATGTCTCATACATATGTATCAGATAAAGCGTTAGAAATGTGATCAGAGATGAAGAAAGGTCCATGATCATCCTCGTGACATACTCCAAAATCATTTTCTCTCAATCAACCTCAGCATCACGAAACACCTAGTCAATAAACTAAACCAGTACATTGTTAATATACGTATTCTTCTCCAGATAGAAGAAGGTCAACAAAAGACACGCAAATATTTTCTTATAAGAATCCTTATAGATATCCATCTTTCAATCATTCTCATGGTGTTTGGGAGAGCTAAACCAAACCTCTCCATCTATCTCACTCTTTGATATTTATTTGTTCGTCAATACTATCTTTTTATCTCCTTCTAGACGATGATAAGTCTTTCACCACATGATTAATGTCGATATCTCGGGTCGATCTCTCACTTTCTTACTAGAACTAAGAGATGCAGACTTACTGCCTTGCCAAACCCCCTTTAACAACTTTCCACTACAATAATGTCATTCTCCACAGAAAGAAAAAAATGTAACCTTCTTTGAAAATACCTTCACATCCGTAGGTGGCATAAGCAGCCAATCTGGAACAAAGATAGGATATGTCCTCTACAAGTCATGCTATCTATACACCCTCTCCACAATCACTCATTGATTTGGAGTCGAACCTTCTCTAGAAAATATACAAAAAGCAAAACACATTCTTTGTCTTTCATGACAAGAAAACAATCAGATCTCCGAGCTCTCATGTCAAAATTGATCAAGATTAATTGTGCTAGATTGACCTCAAAATGTGCTCCAAACTTTATAATCTTTCCATTCAAACCCCGCACCTTCAACTCAAGTTTTCCTTTTAGAAGAGCCTTCCAAGGAAGAAAGCGCCTTCCTTCGACCTCCATATCAAATGTTAGCAACACAAACCACTTCAGTCTCTAATTCCAACTGCAACAGGAGTGCATTCCTCTCAAAATTTGAAGTCTTCAATCTCTCCTTCTGATGTAGTCTTTTGGAAGAGAACTGGTCTATCCGAATGAGGTTTGCACCATAGCCTTATCTCACTCAAACATCACACATCAAAGTCTCTTTCTCTATCTGCTCTCAACAAGGCGTGCATCTCCTTAGACAAGATGAACAATGACCCTTGAGATATAAAACTTTAAAGTTTATCCCCTCCTACCATGATCTATCATCCAGCCGTCACCAACCAAAAAAGCTTTTCGTCTTTTGACCTATTGTCAACAGTTAGATCACACCTTTCAACTTCTGTTGGCTGATAATCACATGTCACATCTCATGATTCCTCCTAATAGGTTGGTAGCGTCTTTTGACCTATTGATACATTTTATCTTTTGATCTTCTGTAAAAGATCAAGATAAAATATGACCTACCTAGCCATTAGATTCCTACCTACTCCCTAGTAAATAAACATATGCTTTGACATAAAATAATTTATTTAAGACTATTTAGCAAAAAAATTCCTTATCACATATATACCTTCTAGAAGGTATAAACTGCCTTCTAATGAACAAATAAACGCAAAAATATTTTAATTTGTAAAAATATAACATGTGGACGTCACAACATGTCAAAGGTCAGAGGTGTCTTTAGACACATTATACACCAAATATGATTATGTCACATCCAAGATGCCATGTCAGCACTGACTGCAATCTTGTGCAAGGAATTTCATATCATCACCAAGGACTCCGTACACAAGGGATGTCACATCAACACGGGGGACTCCTCATGCTTAGATGTCATGTCAGTTTCAGGACTCCTTGAGAAAAGTTATATCATGTTAATTTCCTAAAGTCGTAACTCTTTGCTCACAACTCCGATTGAACTCATCTTGATCTCTCCTCGCTTATGAGATTTCTTTGCATATGGAGTTCATCACACATAATCATCAACAAACTATTCCACAATTCATAAATAAAAGCACTCCAAATATTTGAAATATTTGTATATGATAGACTCAAGCATATTGGTTTTGATTCAAAATTTTCATGATTGCAGTGTGCACCATGAACTCACGTGAACCAGCAAAAATGAAGCAATGTCACTCCAAATGGAGCTCTGATCCTTGAGATATGGTCAAAGATGTTCATAGACACCTTCTACATGAAAGATGATGATATAGATGTGTTCTTCTTTGTTGTTGATCTTCATCCTTATCCAAGTAACAATTGAAGATAAATCCTTCTCGTTGTTGAGAGTATCAAAACAAATCTCATTCCAAACAATCGTATTCAACTTTCTTGAATCTCACAATCTTATTTTGTCTTCTTGTGATACTCTTGAGGAAAGTTTACACATCCTATATGATTATCCAAAAAGATTATCCTTGTTACAAGTCCCTCCAAGGAAAGGCAACAAGTTGTCATGATGTGAATTATTTCAAATGATACAAAAATCATCATTTAGTGAGAAGTTGATATTGTTAAACAAGCTAGGGTGTTGGACAAGCAGATCAAGTAGAAACTGAGCATTCAAAAATCTGAAAATATCAAGTTGTTGAGCTCAACGTGCTAATCAACATGGTATGTCAAAACACAAGAAACGTACTTGCAAGAGATAATTTATTTGGGGTACTTTTGGAAGATTTATGAAAGCGAGATGTACAATAAATCATAATGAGTTTGATTGGAGTTTTAGATCACCAACATGTAGGCTGTAGTACATAATATATATTATTTACTTCAGTTCTTAAAAACAACTAAGTATGGAGATAACTATGGAGCTTTAGTAAATAAAGGGAAGTAAAATATTGCGCTTCTCTAGCTTATTAACTTATTAATTGATCTTTCTAGCTAGTTGTGAGATGAGTTACTACTGATAGCTTAACAAAGCTATATGAGAGAGATCTCGATCTCAAACCATTTCAAACTCACAAACGCTTGGCAGTAGGTTGATCCTTTCAGAAGAACATGTGAGACATCAAGTTGCATAGAGACAAGACATTATATGTCTTTTAAACCTATCTTGAGTCTGATACGTCTCTGCTTGTGTTAACATCAGTGCAGTCACATGGTGTGTATGCTAAATATGAGGTTATTGTCGGGATTGTGAGATGGATCTTAAATATATCATGAGTGCGAGATGTCTCAGTCTATCCCAACATTTGTACAATTACCTAGTGTGGATGCTAGAAATGAGATTACCTTCAGGATTTCAAAATATATCATATGCTAGAAGTCTAACTCCTTGTCAAGATGCATGGTAATTAATAAAATGTTGGAGATGCAACTCTAAGTCTGATATAGCAATAATGACATCAAAGATGTTGTCAAGTTGTGTATATTCGTTTGTGTAAACTAATTTTAACATTTTAGTCAAAATTAGAGGTCGACCTGATCTAAAAGTCTACTGGTTAGATGTTCAAACGGTTTATAACTCAAGCTCTTGAGATATAATAGAGGTGATTCATATGATGAGAGATAGTCATGCAAGACTAAAGGTGAAGCCAGAAACTGATCAATTCAATGAGCGTTCGTACATGCAAAACTGACAACTATGTGTTAATTATCCTTGTTACGTGTTTATTAATTTGGATTTTGTTTTTCATGTGCCATTTATTTTCAACACCATCCTACAGATGTTAGATCATGAAGGAGATATTGTGGATAATCATTAGAGGGGTGTGCAATAGTTGTTAGAGGAATTATTGATTTTTATCGACAAAAGATCGCAGGAGATTATCGATTAAGAGATGTTTCCTTCTTATTGAGAGTAAACATCTAGAAGTCTAGAAGTGAGTTCTAAATTTGAGTGAAATGCGAGTGTTTCACAAGAGCAATTTTATTCGTGAAGTCCAAAGTTCTTGTTTAGAGTACGTGAGATTTGGAGATTAAGTGATTTGAAATTGAAGAGTTGTGTGTGTATTAGACGATTCTCCGAATGAACACTTGTGAAGATTTTGTGAGAATTATGCTCCTTGTGTAGTAATTTGTTTTCAAAGATCGAATCAGAACTGGAAGATTCTGCTCTTCTCCGCAACGTGATTTTAATAATAATTCGTTGTATGTTTCCATATGTTACATATATCTTGATATGCAATTTTATGTAAAGTTGCCACCATTCTTGATCAATTCTGGTCTATCAAGATCGGTACATTTTCACTAATTTGCTCAATTGTCTTTTAAGTGTCTATCATGTCTTTATTGTTTCTTTTCTGATTTTGATGATGAATTTTTACTTTCATTGCAAAATCAAAATCTGCACTCATTCTTGCATCTGAAGTTCTTTTGTTTCCCTTCTTAACATCGTTGTCCATTGTCCATTGTGTTTATCATTTGTGCTCCTTATCTTTTAATGAGATTTTGAAAATATTATTTTTTAAACATTTTGTTTATCTCAAGCGTGTTTGAGATGTTCATTCACAAGCAAGCAAACATTTATTTTTAAACAGGTTAGAATTATCTATCTGTATACGTAAAACCGCTGGTGATCTGGAGCTATCCAGTTTTCTTATGTTGAATCAGTTTTAGAGCAAAGTGTGTATAATGTTTGGTTTTTGTGGAGCACGGTGGAGCACGATGGAGCTTTGTTGCATCTTCACTTCTAAGAAATTATTTGTACATATTGAACAGCGCAATGGAGGTGAAGAAAGCGTATGACCTTGACACATAGTTGGATTTGTGAACATCTCATTGGTGTTGAGATTTGTATCAAATGTCTCAATGACGAGGATTTGCACATCTTCGTTTGAATGCTCAATTATTAGGTGAAAGACATCATGGAAGAACATTATGTTATTCACATGAACAACATTACGTAATGTAGGTGATGGTCGTGAATTGTTTGCTCTACTTGAGCTACGGATATAAAACAAGTTTAGCTTACCTACAACAATATACTTTTAAATGCTTTACAATGTAACAAATACAACATTACACACCAATTGTCTGTAACTTTTCATGCATACTTTCATGTAGTGTTAATCTCTATAAGTACTGGACATTTGCCAAGTGGTTAATCTAAAGCATATATAAAGTGACATCGAGCAAACAAGATCTGATTCTCTCTGATGATCTTTTGTGCATCCTACTAACACTACTTCAAAGAATGCCCAACAATTCTTTGACATGAGAGCCATCAACGATATGGAAATACATATTTTGAAAGTGAGCCGCAACAAGATGAGCTCACAAAGACAACTCCTTGTTCGACCATGAAATGCACAACGAACAAAATTGGAAAACTTGTATCACTCATTGGAGAGTTATTGCATTGGAGCTCACAAAGCATTGGAGTTGACAACGATGTGCTTGTCATAACCACAACAACACTCTTGGTTGTTTTTTCACTATCAACTCAACATCCTATGTTTATTCAACTAATGATGAGAATATCGATGGAGCAGAGTTGCTTGTTTAGAAGTTGTGGTAGGGGTTTACAAGGGTTTAGGGTACCTCATACCACAACTTCTAAACCAGACATGATACACAAACTGGTTTAGAAGTTGTGGTATTGCATAATATTTTAGACTAAAATGTGTACAGTCGAGTTCTAGGTAACATACTTTTAGAAAGTATAAGTTTATGAATATTAAGCATTAGAGGAAGAACATCCTGTATTTACAATGCAATCAACCTCTGAGCTGTGTGTAAATGTTTATCAATCTACACTAAAATATAGTTGTATTGTTCTTTTTTCTATTTGTTTATATTTTTTATATCTTTCTGTTATTTGAGAAAAATAAACTGAAATATATTCAAGTCCCTTGAGTCTTCTACTTGAGATATTGGAGTTCGTCACTTCAAAGGCTCAAGATCAGATCTGATATCATCTCAGTCATTTGCTTAAAGTTCCAGCAGATCAGTTCTGAAATATTTCACATAATATAATTCAGTAAGTTAGAGTTACCTAAACAAATTTACAATTTGATGAGTTCGGTAAAAACATAAGATCATATCAAAATTGCTGCAGATTAGCATTTGTTCTTCACGTGGACCCATGTTAATATACGAGTCAGAGGAATAATGTTTTGCGTACTTTCGTATGACATTATTGAAACATCACTAAAAATATAAGAATATTTTCATAATTATTATAAAATAACTCCTTTAGAAATGTATAATAAATTTTGGACTTGGATATATCAGCTTCATATTCTAAATGCTATATCTAAAAGATGAACTCCAAGGCAATAGCTCGAGGTGCATCAGTAGTAGTTCCCAACATGTTTAGCACGATCTTTTCTAAGGGGTTTCGGCATCCGGATCTCTTGCTTGGAGATTGGGTATATTGTTTTATTCTATACAGTCTGGTCGTGAAAATTCCAGTACTGGTTTCTCTTTGGAAATTACTGGATCTTCTACACACATTTGGTATAGTTATGTTGGCAATCCTTCGTTAGATATGTATGCCTCATAAACTTCAGGGTAGTGGAATCCATGTTGCCGAATAAATAAAATTTAGATCCGTTAGCTTGTCCATGTTTTAGGACTTCTACGTGTTTGTGGGAAGTTGATAGCGACCTTTTGTTTGTTCTTGGGATGCTGATAACATACTACTTCTATCATCTATCTTATCATCAAGTCATTTACCTATTTCTTAAGTTTAATATAATTTTTTAAAGTAAATAATAATAAAAGTAAACTATACTGTCCATTATACTCTACAATACTCGATAAAGACAAAATAGAAAATATCTTCACCATAAAAACCTTACTATTACTGAGACTGAAAACCAGTAATGTAATTGACTACACAACTAACATTGCAAAATAAGAGACAACAAACCATGAAAGGCAGCGATAAATGGTACTAAATCGACAGAAACTGACCGGGGTTAGTTAAGGGAACTCCGGTTTTGATGTGATACGCTACACAAAAAGTAAATGTGGGCCACCAACAAATAGTTCAATAGCAGATAAAAGTAGAACTCCAGGAAATCAGAAGAGGAAGGGAAACCTTGAGCCCATCGACAGCGAAACTTCCGGATTCCAACGCTTTGCGTTGCGTTGCCTGGTACGGAGTCATGACTGACGTGGTTGGCAGTTTCTGCAGTCGACAGCATCCAACGCTCGGGTCTATATCGAACTCGAGCTGGAGTAGTTACACACAGTCCGGAAGATCAGGAACTTGTCGGTGGGGGAGCTGCCATTCCCAGACCAGATCAGACCAGGCCGATTACTGTACTGGTACGAATCACTCCGCTTTTCCTGTACTATACAAAATCTGTTCCCAGTATAGACAAAACGGGTAGGGTAGGGCAGGGCAAAGTGATGACCAGAGAGGGAGTCCTTACATCCTGACTGACCGACTTGAATTACATTCAAGGCAAGAGAAGGCTGTGCTAACCACGTAAACCGAGTCAAGAAACGTCTTGAACTGAGTCCCGGTCCAGAAGAGTCAAGTCAGGTCATGTCAGATTGGGTGGGGGTCAAGTAATGACCCCAGTAGTAGCACTACACTAGACTAGATCAACTAGTCTTCCCTCATACGCCGCCGATCGTTGGAAGTTATCTTTCAGCCTTTGCTTCACGCTCTTTTGTCACTGTTGTGTCACGTGTGTCATTCCGGAGGACTTGTATTATTATGAAAGGAAAGAGAAAGGGCACAAAAGGTATTAAAGGTACTAAAGGGCGATGTAGAGCCACGGCCCAGAAGATTTCCAAGTACAAACGGCCGAGGAGATAGTTGGTCTGGTTCGTGCCACCACATCTATGGTCAGAATCATTTCTCTTCTTGAATGATTGTATGGCAATTCTTATTTATTTCTGCAAATACCCGACAGATAATAGAATCAAATCTTTCTTTGCCGTGCACTGAAGAAAACAGAAAAGAAAATATTAAGAAGCGATAAAATCTACAGGAGACCTAAAAGCGGAATATTCCTCCAAAGTGAGTGAGTTGATGGGTTGAAAATACATAACGCCACAGTTTGACACGACTCAGTCAATTATATTACCAACATCAGAATTCATCTAATTTAGGAAGAATAATCCCAAAATGGGGTTTTTGGAATAAGCATTTAAACCCTAAACCCAAGAATAACCCCACAGGAAAAAAATATCAAAATGATGAGGTAATTTTATGTTGTTCAAATAAATTATCAGTGGTTTTCTTTGAGTGTGATACTATTGCAAGACTACAAAGTTTTCGATGTCTTCTTAACATCATAAGATTTGAAAGCTAAACATTACATTTTCACAAATTGGAGGAAAAGGCAAAAACAAGCCGAGTGTCATTATTTTAGTTTCGGGACACGTATTATCATAAGTAGGTGAGTAGGATACTATAAAAACTATAAGAAATATATATAATACTATAAACTATAAAAAATTAACGTACATGAAGGCGAATAGGCACTCGCAAGAGTTGGCCGTGGATGCTACTCCTCCGGTCGTAAGACAAGTTGGTCGTTCAACTTTACTCATATGAATTTTTTCTGTAATCTTTTTTGTGAAAGTTGCAGCCAGAGGATCCGAGCTCTACCCAAATGCTACTCTACCGGTTGTAGAAATTGAGGCTAGCGTTCATAGAGAATTTGATTCTCTATTAACGGTAGATTAGAGAACTTAGTTAACATTAAGGTGAAAATAACGTCAATAACAAATTTTTTCTGTAGACAGTTTATAAAAATGTATATATTTTATCATATAATCAATATTTTTTTTATTGACCATTATGCTTTCTAACAATATCCTCCCCATGGCCTTGTACATCGAATCTCACAGGTTCTGAGAAAGTGAATGTACATTTCTTGCTGTATTATAGCTGAATGTATATTATGTACATTCAGCTAGAAAACAGAAAAAACAATAAAACTCAAGCGGAGCTGTAAGAAAAAATATATATACTGTCAGGAACTTGACAATCGTGGAGATATATCTTAACCACAGGCACGAACCGGACTTACCGAATCCAATCGTAACCCTACTCCATGCAGCCCATCCCTAGTGTGAGGTCCCGTTCGGCTGAGCGGAAAAGCGAGAAAGAAAAGGAACAGAAAAGGAAGGGAGGTAAAGAGCTAGCGATATCCCGGAAGGCGCGGGGTGCTGTTCCCGTAGAAGACCGTAATAAAGAAAGGACAGGGACAGGCGGCAGGATGCTGTGAGGTGGAGGCGGGTTTGAATTGCGGGTAAGGATCGGGCTGTGGCTGACCTCGTCCGTACTTCAGTCTAAGAGTCTAGACGCTGAGTCCTAACTGTATTTCGTGGTAAATGTGATTTCCCCTTCCACATCCATTTGGTTTCCTAAAGGGCTGACCGGCAGAGCTTTGCTTTAGTTCCTACCAGCCCGATCCAATTTATTGGTAACATAGAGTGTATGACCGGTCAACTAATATTCCGTTTTAAGCATCTCCTTCTTTCCCAGTCACTCTCCTGTGTCGTACTAGTCATTATCCCGCCTTTATTTCTGATGTGCCTCTTCAGTGTTGTGTCTGGTCTGCTCTTGGACGCGCTCATGGCTGAACAACGTTCTCGCTTGGTTAAACAAGGTAATTAATTTTATTTAAGCTGATTAGACGTGGACCGGTATGCTGTACCACTAATTCAACTACTCAGTTCCGGAGTTCTATGTGCTGTACTTTCTCTTCGACTCCATGTCATTTTAGACAGAAAATAGATCCAAATAGCAGGTTCAGCAGGTTTACCTTCATGTGAATACGTTACACGTGATAAATAAAAGGCAACATAGGTGGATAATTACTAGAAAAGAATTTTAAACTGAATTTCTCGTGATTGATTGGTTGATTGACATGCACTTCTCATAGAAAGATGATGCGACGTTTTAACTTGCTGAACCTGTTGTTATCAGTCACAGATACCGTCAAGTAATGTAGATAAAAGTGGAATCAAATTCGATAAACGTATTAAGAGTACAGTCAAGTGAATTCTGATGAAAATATATTAATAATAAAGATACATCGATTTGTAATATTTAGTTATTTAAAAAACGGTTTGCATTTCACATACTCTGCAGTGGGTACAGTTAGCTTAACTAAAGTAGACTCCGGTCGAGTTGCGGAAATCGAACCCAAGATAATCGATTTTATTCATGATGTTTTGTTACCCGACTGGGTTATACAATGGTTTGCATTTCACATACTCGGCAGTGGACGCAGTTAGCTTGACTGGACTCTGGTTGAGTTGCGGAAGTCAAACCCAAGACCATCGCTTGTTGGAACTTGGGGTGTGACTTCCAGACTAGCTAGAGGTCACTTCTCAAGTTGAACAGAACATGTCATAAAAAGTTGTATGAGACCAAGGAAAACAACTTGATAGTATAGTTGGTAGTATTTCATCTTGCTGGAATGTCACAGATATATATTTACAGTTTCAAACACCAAATCAGCAGCAACTGAAGCACGATGCTAATACAGCATGCACACATAAGATATGTTGCGTTAAGGAATTGAAACTTGAAGGAGAAAAGAAACTCCTGGTTTATGGTAACGGCTAGTTTATGTTTTATCAGAAAAGATACTGATAGTGACTAATATAAAATTGACTCGGAAGATTTTTTCAACTTCAGATCGATTAACACTGGAAATTAACTTACAGAAGTCTATCTACAGCAAGAAGCATTCTGAATGTTTTAGCAAGAAACTGGTTCACGTTAAAAATGTCCTAACACTAGTTAAGATCACGAGTGTTATTTCCAAGTTATGTTAACTATGATTCTGTTCGCACTTAACACATAAGGTATTGAGTCTCGTGCTGTCTCTCAGGTAACACATATTTCGTTTTGTATAATCATAGATCTTGGTTAAGTTGCTGTCATATGAGATTTCATTCAGACGTGAAAAGAAATGCATACTGTTACCTAGTAGCAAACAGTGCACAAAAACAATCCTTCATTCGATGCTCAAAAGTACTTAAATACTTATCCAGCATACAAATAAACATACAAAATTTATCTCGATAATCAAATATTCTAACCGCATATGTGATGCATGACTATTGCTTATACATGCATGTGAACCATATAACTTGACTCATCAACCTTCAAACGCAAATAATCATGTATGCAAATGATCAGCTTGAATACAAGAGATATAGAGGTCATTGCTACATAAGAGGTCAAATGCTTACATAGAAATTCATATACAAAATATATAAATTCTATAAAAAAACATTCGTCTAAAAAATAGGACAACTACAAATTCACTCTCTTGGACACTCTCCTCGACCCTTTTATATGGATCATCGCTCACATTCACTTCCAACTAAGACGAATATTTCTCCAACAAGAACAAAAGAAGTATTCATTTTTCAACTACAATATTAGATACGTAATCAACCACCAAAGTCCTTACCATGATATAACACAATCGTTCTAGTTGCAACATGCCACAATTGAATTTATACTTGTATTTTGATTCTTCTAGTATGACGTAAGAGATGTCACGCTCCAACTAATATCGACGAGTATTGCTGAATAAATACCTTACGGAAAATATTTGGAGGAATGATTATATAACACAATACAAGAATGAACGCTTAAATATAATGAAAAGAAGTATGTCAACAACAAGATATTTGTATGTTATGCAATGGTAAAGTATTCATCATACGCTAGTTAAAATAACAAACACAAAAAAGGGTTCTTAACTTATGTGGTAAAGTTAGGCGGTAAATTTTATTTGATATAAATATATCAAATAAATAAAATTACCTTATAAAAGATGAGAAGAAAATTAAAAATTTGATGTCAGTGGCATTTTGTTTGGAATTCTGACTAGAAGTGATGAGTGTGAGACCATATTAAAAACTCCATTGCAGCAAAAGAATAGTAAAAAGGAAAATAAAATTTAAGACAATAAAAAGAACACACATGTTACTTATGACAAAGTACTAGTACGCATATGTCAATGGTAAACATGATATACAACAATATAATAGTTCAAAAAAGTGAATTTGAGAAAAATGAACAAATAAATGACATATATATGATAACAATAAGAAAAATATTATTTTAACTAATGTCAATTATTTTCAAGGTATTAAATAAATAAAGGAATTTCCTAAATTACTAGAAATTTTAACAAAACTAAATAATAAAGGTGAAAAATATAACACTGGTCATATATCACATATATACAGTATGTCGTGCGCATACACATCGCTACACAACATACATAGCTGTCAGAGATACACCACACATACACATAACACATGGACGATGTCATACACATACACAAGTGTACCACAACAATCTGCATTGAGAAATTACCATCTCCAACACTACAACACTGATTACTCACAAATGGTCAAGCCAAACCCACTCTAAACGCGAAGAGAATCCGGGTTACACTCAACTAGACTATCCACCATAGCATGGAGCTTGAAGGCTCAACTCGAAGAACTAAGGCCTCCAAGCCCTACCTGCGAAGTTTACCCCTGGTGGGCTCTCCCACCAACTCGCCCTAACGGCACTAACGGCCTTACCGGGATGCGCCACATCGCACTCGGTCAACCTAGCCGGGGTGCCCAAACTGACGTGACAGCTGTCGTGCGCATACACATCGCTACACAACATACATCGCTGTCAGAGATACACCACACATACACATAACACATGGACGATGTCATACACATATACAAGTGTACCACAACCGCCCCCCTAACTGACGGTTAGGTCCCTCTAACTCCAGATAGCTCCATATCCCAACTACGTGATACACACCTTCATGGGTGCAAGGATTAGGAGGCCGGGTGCTACATCGCCCCATCGTTAGTCGCCTGTCTGCAATCCACACCACGCAAAGATCTAATCGACTATCTCCGCTATATACATCGAGGACAAACCCACCGTCCAGTAGGAACTACACTGAGAGGTGGAGTCAAACATGACATGTGCCAACCTCTCGAACAACCATCACACACCAACATACGGGCTGCTCCACCAGCAGACCCACACAACATACACCTCAAGCCCGCGCGTACAACTGCTAAGCTTGGGTCAACGGTACCATAAATGTTGGGAAGATGACATGGCGCGCAATTACGCACATGGTCCTTTCACACAACACCATCAAGGCCCTCTAACATGAGTACTCCAGAAGGTAACACCTCTCGCACTCGTAAAATAGTGCGCCCTGCGGTCACGTCCAACGTCGTCGGTGCAGTCTGCTGTAGATAGATATAATCGCCAGGATGAAACTTGCGAATCGACGGTCGATAACCTCCTCCTCGGATAGTTGCATATCGCAACGTGTCTCTATGCTGAGCAATCGCTAGGTTCTCAAAAGCCATAGGCATAACTCTCCGAAATGTCTCTGCTCGTTGAGAACATGCTCTCACCCACATATCCGGGTCATCAAGGTTCAGCACCTCAGCAGAATCACGACGAATGGCCGAAGGTAGATCTGGATCTCGGTCATACAATAGAAAATACGGTGAGAAGGAAGCCAAAGACGCTTGTCGGCTGAAATGGTAGCCCATAGCCAACCATGGTAACTGCACATCCCAGTCTCCCAAGTGGCCCTTTTACAAGCCATACTTGCGCAATCCTCTCTTCATCGTCTGAACTACCCTCTCCGCCAAACCATCCGCCTCAGGATGATCTCGAGATGTAGTTCGATGATCAATCAGCGCCTGATCACACAAGGCCTGAAACTCACCAAGGAACTCTTTACCTTGGTCTGTCAGCACTTCAGCTGGTGCTCCAAAACGACTCAATACTCGATCTAAGAACGCGTACGCATTAAACGCGTACGCATTAAACGAGTACGCATTAAACCACACATCGTGCGACAAACTGTTGCACATCGATGTGCATACCACGCCACCAATATTGTCCTTGGAGTAAGCTATGCGTATGCTTCACTCCAAAATGTCCCAACTCCTCATGGGCATGTCGTACTAACTGTGCCCTCTGGGATGGATGTGGCACTATCCGTATCCTCCCATCATCCCACACTCGAAGTACATGTCGTCCTTCTCGTCGAAATCTCTTCGCTCGTTGAAGGACACGATCTCGCTCCTTGGCACTTACTGTGTCTACTACCACACCAGTACGTAGATACTCCATCACGATCACATCATCATGAATATCTCGCTGGTCTGAAACACCATCTCCACTCTCAGGATCTGGAGACTCATCATCTACTCTCTGACCAGAGAAAGATACGACTTGGTCCTCCATACTAGAGTTCATGACCAACACACAAAGAAAGGCAGATGCATGCCACCCTGGCACTATCTCCTCATCAACCTCGTCATGTCATCGAGCCCCAGTCTGATCCTGCTGACTCGTGCACGGGTTGCGACTCAACCCATCGGCATCTAGGTTTTCAACTCCAGGTCTATGTACTACCTGGAAGTCATACTCCTGTAAGATCAGAGCCCATCGTGCAAGCTTCCTTGTAAGCTTATCGGACTCCATCAACCACTTGAGCGGTTGGTGATCAGTGATGAGAGTAAAAGAGTTCCCAAACAGATAACATCGAAAGTGTGCAACAGTCCACACTGCCGCCAAACACTCTCCCTCATACGAACTATATCTCGCCTCCGCTGAATTGTTGGAGCGACTGGCATACGCCACCACAGACTCCTTTTTCTCATCATCATGCTGAGTCAACACTGCTCCAAGTCCCAACATACTCCAATCGGTGTGCAGTTGGAAAGGACGCCCCCTAACCGTTCTCCTCAAGATGGGAGCAGATGTCAACCTATCCTTGAGCTCTACAAAAGCTCGCTCCTGCTCATCTCCCCACTGTCACTCCTGGTCCACCTTCATCAGCTTGGTCAACGGCTTCGCAATTGCACTAAATCCCTTCACGTACCGACGATAAAAGTTCACCAAACCAACAAATGCCCGAACTCGACTCACATCTGTGGGGCGCGGGATACGTGCAATAGTCTCAACCTTCGTCTGTTGAACACCCAATCCACCTGGATAGATGATGTGGCCCAGATACTCTACCAACTCCTGGAAGAACTTACACTTCCCAGGGTGTAACTTCAACCCATGAGCTCTCAACCGCTCAAACACATCCCGTAAGTGTCTCTCGTGCTCCTCCACTGTAGCACTATAGACTAAGATGTCGTCAATATAACATCTGACAAAATCCAATCCTGCTAGGATTCTGTCCATCACCCTTTGGAACTCAGCAGGGGCGTTCTTCAACCCAAATGGTAAGAACCGCCACTGATACAAACAATCCTTGCCGTGAGTTCAATTCCCCAGAATGCTGTCTTGGACTTATCTTCTTCTCTCACTGGCAACTGATGATACCCTGCTCGAAGATCCAAAGTACTGAAGACCTTCACATGCCCCACTGCATCAAAGATCTCCTCAGGTGTCGGCATGGTATACTTATCGGACTTCGTCTGCCGATTGATAGGACGGTAGTCCTCACACATCCGTCTATCCGTGTAGTTGCCATACATATCCTTCTTGGCTGGCATAACTGTGGCAGATGCATACTCTCCATGCGACATCTCCACCAACCCAGCCTCCAACAAGTCTTGAGTCCGACTCTAGATCAAGGCTCTCTCCATGTCACTGTATCTGTAAGGACGTCGAAAGATTGGCGTGTCGTTAGCCAAGTCGATCCGTATACCAGGTCCCTTCAAGGTACCCAAATCCTTCATACTGAAGGCAAAACAATTTCTGTAGCTCTTCAGGAATCTTTGGACTCTTCGTCTCTCCTCTCCTATAAGCTTAGGTCCAATCTCCGGCTCCCAAGTATCCTCTGTTATCATGCTAGAGGTAGAAGACGAAGTCGTTGACTACTATCTTGCAGGCTCTAGAGCAGTTTCCTTCTGCTCACCACCAACAACCTCCACCGCTACCGTGCGTAAAATTTCTGCAGTTCTAGCTGCAAGCTCCACATTCTCTCCTATGACATCCCATGATGTCCAAGGATGACGAACTCCATGTGCCTCGCCCCCAGCCTTTGTCTCCACCGACCCGGTAGGCAAAGAGCTCAAGAGTGTCCGAGCAGTAACACCCGTCGATCACATCCGACGCTGCTCAGCCAATCCAAGGCTAACAATTCATGTCAAGCAATTCAAGTCCATTGCTTGACCCAATACTTGACGACGTGAAGCCTCTGACACCGAAGCTACTGCCGTCGTACCCGTAGCGAAACCCATTGCTCGCTCTCTCTCATCGGCATTGGGCTCCACCAACTGCCGTAATTGAGCATCCCACACAAGCCCAGGTCCTCCATCTCTGTAAGCATGTGACGATGGAAAGCTTACCAAAGTGGGTAACGCTACCATGGGCCGTCCCACTAGGTTCACCACTGCCATGGGTGACCTATCGACGACTCTCACCACTTGAGATCGTCGTCCTGCATCCAAGATGCTATCAATCGTGAGATGTGCTGGTCGTCTCACTCCATCGTGTGCTCGCTTAAGCACCTCTCTCGATAACAAGTTCGTCCACCACAACCGTGGACGATGTGCACGAGATCTTACTCTCGCTGCATCCAACAACACTGCTGGTCCAATCCAAGACCGCACTTGGTGCATACTCGCCATCATCTGTGTACGAGCATCACCCAACAAAAGAATGTTCTCCAAGATGTACGCTGGAGAATCCACCTGATGCATCTGGAGATGTCGTAAGATCCGTAACATCTCCCAGAACATCCTAGATCGCGGGTCATGTAAACCCTGACCTCTCCCAGCACGCGTGTGACCTTGACATGGCCATCCGGCTATCACCAAGTGAATGGTGCCCACCAACGTAAGATCCTGCGCCCCCAGCAGCGAAATATCCAACGGTAATGCTTGCTGGTATCCTCTAACAGCTGATATGAACAACAACTCAGGATATCTCTGCACCAAACGTGCCACATGTCGCAATGAGATGCGTCTCGCAATCTCATCTCTCTCCACATACAAGTATCGCTGTACTTGTATACCTGCTTGCAATACCGCAGCCAAACCTGTGCTGATCTCTCCAAACAGCTCCAGCACACATACACCCTCTTCTGGATACTGCCACACAATGGGAGTCGTATCCAACGGTCATAAGGTCACATGGCCAATAGCAAGAACAACCCGTTGTTCCTCTACTGGTGGTACAAAGGCTTCACTCCAAGCCTGCTGCACCAACTGATCAGCATACTGCTGCAACTCTCCACTCGAACTCCAGAGTGGAACATCCAAGGCAGATGGTACTAACGTAGACATGCTAGACATGTCCTCCACCTCCTCAAAGACCAGAGTATCCTCCGCATGGGCATTGCCCTCCAACAACTCGTCCGGTCAAGTGATGACCGAACTGAACCTTGCAACGGATGCCATCGTCCCTGGTGTAGGCTCCGTCGTCTCAACTCTAGCACTGAACCGCACTGGTAAGCGGCTCACTCGTTCCTCACCGGACTGCCAACCTGGTCTGTAAGATGCTGTCTCCGTCCAATAGTCGATCACGAACCCCATAGGGTACAACACAGCACCTCCCACCAATACATCATAAGACTCTGCGGCTGTAACGATGGCCTTGGCCCTCACCATAGAGCCATCCGTGGGGTGATCTGGCCGAACTCTCACCGTCAACATCTCACGTGTCATGTGTAGAGCCGTACCTCCTGATCCCCTTAGAGATGTCTGCAACTGGAATGGACATCTCTCTATCTCGGACTTCTTCAGACCCAAACCAATACACGTCGCCTTTCCCAACATCAACGGTTGGGCTCCAGAGTCTAACAAGACCTTCTGGGGTCGATACACTTTCCTTGAAGGTGCCACCAAACAGAAGATACCACTTCTGTTGTCCAACAACACCACCCTGGTGCCAAACCAGCACGGTCAATCGCCGGCCTAGCTGGTAACTCATCTAATCTAGCAGTCGCCGCTTGCCAAGTACCACTGGTAGCTGTCCTGATCCTCGACTCCATGGACACGTCTACCGCCTCTCGCTGAACTACTTCAGCACTAGAGGTAACTACATCCTCGCTCTCACTGAGCATGGCCGCCAACTAGAACACTGGAGTCAAGTTGACTCCCAATGTCCTCATATCCGTGGTTGAGAATAGTGGGGCTCGCAAAACTGCTGTAGTCGCTCCCAACATCGAGTTCGACGTCGCATCCACAGACGGCGAAGGTGGACTCACATCACACCCATTCCTGGATGTCGATGCCTCCAACTCTACTGCACCATCGGTAGGCCGTTTAGGAACCATAGATGGGGTCCTCAACGCCTCCGATAACGTGAACGACTGGGGAAGCCTGGCCTGTCTACCAGCCTCCTTGCGTTGTGGATCCAACTCCACTGACGCACCTCGTGGCTCAGAGGCACGTACTGCACCTCTAGTCACTACCGTAGATGTCTCAATCTGTGCCACACCAACCACGAAGTCGAAGTCACCTCCTTCTCCTCCATAAGACGTAGAAGCCTCTGTTCCACCTGATCTCCGCTGGGCCATAGCCATACTAGCTATCCTCTGCTCCAACTGCTCAATCCGAGCATCCATACTTGCTTCTGACGTCGTAGCAGACGGTGGACCGACCGATCCTCTCCCAGGTGCTGGACCTCTACCTCCAGCTCGACCACCCGGCCTCCCTGAGCTCCTCCGCCTCGTCCACGATCAACCTTCCCTTGTCTCAACCGGGATGGAGATCAAAACAACGGTCACTACTGTGACCAGGTCGTCCGCAATGCTCACATTGCCTATGTACTGCTTGAGACGTCCCTGATGTCCTTGACGTCTCATAACTTCTCTTCTGTGGACAGTCCCTCTGCTGATGAGGACCATCACACGTCCAGCAAGGACCCGCTTGCTGCTGACTAGAGAAGGACGGCATGGGCTTCTATCCACCAGATCCTCCAACACCTCCCTGAGATCGTGACTGCTCTGCACGATCCTTACCACTACCACCACCACCACGCTGTTGCGTAGCCTGTGATCCTCGAGAAGAGGTGGTCGCTCCATGTGATGTCTCCTTGCTGAACCCAGCAACCACCACCCTCTCCTCCACCATGTTGAGCTCAATCCGCTCAGCCAGACTAAAGACAACCGCCAACGTCGGAGCGGTATCTCTAAGAAGAGTAGCATCTCTAACTCTCCTACGCAGCTCCCGGTCTAGTATCCCATACCAGAACTGGACTGCATGTGCTTCCGTCACCCCTTGGGTAACGCTGATCAACCGCCTCATGCGAGTAAACGCCTCGCGTAGGCTCTCTCCAGTCTTCCGCTGGAACTGGAGAGAGGATTATTACAGTTATTATCCAGACTCCTCAACTTGTCGGTCCGCACACCCTGATAGTTCTTCTTCAAACATTGGAAGAACTAAACCACAGGGTTAAACCCTGGTGGTATCTCACTCACACTACCACCTGCTCCACTACCTGTGGACGCACCGCTGGTAGTAGGTACTCCGTCACATGCGACTGTACCACTGCTACTGGCACCCGAACTCGCAGGTGCTACGCCTCCCGAAACTGTGCCAGTAGTGATAGAAACGTAGTTGGGAGACCAATGTTGTCTCCACAACTCGATCTCACTACTGTAATCTCGCCTGAACTCATGATAATCGTCCATCGGCGGTCCCTCCAAGTGCTGGAACAAACCCTTCCACACCATGAAGGGTGTAAACAATTGTGGGTTCTGCATCTGCTGCAGATCGCACCAACTGTCGAACTCCTGGATGAAGTCATCCAGCTCAATGGTACCAACTGTACCCGAGTAACGTCGAGGCCCCTTCGTGGCCCCATAGATCTCGTCCATGTCCCACAACAACGGTGTGGCGACACTAGACTCACCATCAGAAAACGCGCTGTCTGCATCTGACTCATCCTCTAGAACAACCGACGGCAATGGTGTAAGTAGTCGGTACCTCACCCCACTCCGTGTATATCCACTGTCCGAGAAGTCCCCACCAGAACCTCCCGAGAACTCCGTGATGAGAGAATCCCGCTAACACACTCCTCAACCGGAAGCCGCAATCTCCGTCACCACCGTAACCACCACTTGCCTAACCCCGCTCCTACTGAGCTCACCTATCCTCTACTAGGACGGTCAAAGTAAGGGCAACCTGTACATGCCATCATCACAAGCAGCCTCTCACGGTCTGTTGGTCGTCACTCCAACCGCACCGTGAGAGAGACAAAAGTAGTCTGACTGGTCCGCAACTCCAACCTCACTACCGACAGCACACTGGAGTTCACTCCGGAAATCAAGCGCCAACACAAGCAAACGCGGCGCACAAATAGGAAGCACAATATGGAGGGGTTCCAACCACAAGAAGTCCAAACGATAACCCTCCACACTCAAACATTCACATAAAGAGAAACCCAGCCCCACCCGGACTGACGTCTCCTCGTCGGTGACCACATGCACAATATATGATCATCAACAATCGTAACTGGCACTGGAGGTCACTAACTAGATGTCTACACCTCTAGTAGCTCCAAAAACATCCACGTGGTAGCTCTACTAGCTCACCCAAGACAACTGCCACCAATTGTCTTTATACACGTCTCTACGGTATAGACAAGCACTACCACAACTATAGCTTGCCCCTAATACTATGGGGTCGCCCTACCACTCCTCTAGGAACGTGCGAGAAAGTCTCTTACTACCTTATACAAGTCCATAAGTACTTGCACGCATCCCTGTAGGACACCAAGAGCTATTGGTCTAGTGGTAAAGCCAAAGCCAAGACTACAGAGTTAGGAGTCCAGGTCCAGGAATAGTGTTGGGATGGGTGACCAGCTGGTTTTACCCTTCCCACACAACTGAAGCTTAGAAATCTCTCTCACGCACGCCAGCAAGCTGGCTCGCGGCGGACGCGGACTCGAGCTCAGGCTCAGCTCCACTCCGCCTCCGTCTCCGCACTCTCGCACTCCGCTCTCACGCCTCCGCACTCACGCACCTCTACTCCTCGAAGCCTCGCGATTCATGAATGCACAAGACACACTTGGCGAATGCACACACACACAACAAAACTCCTAAACTCGAGTTTCAACACGAAATTGCACCAAAATCTGACGTAACTAGCCTTTTTGCACTTGTGGGTGTCACGGCAGCGAACTTTGACATGCCATAACTTCTTCAATCCTTGGTCAAACTCCATGTAACTTAGTGCACTAGATTTGTCTCTCCAGTGCGCTTCCAAAGAGCATGCGCCCACACGATCACAGCTCCACACAATCAAACACGAACGACAACGCCCGAAGATACCAGCGGACGATTTCAGATTTCAGATCAGCGAGCTCTTACTGAACTCCGCCTCGACCTGCACTCAGTTCTTCGAGTAATCTGCATTGAGAAATTACCATCTCCAACACTACAACATTGATTACTCACAAATGGTCAAGCCAAACCCACTCTAAACGCGAAGAGAATCCGGGTTACACTCAACTAGACTATCCACCATAGCCTGGAGCTTGAAGGCTCAACTCGAAGAACTAAGACCTCCAAGCCCTACCTGCGAAGTTTACCCCTAGTGGGCTCTCCCACCAACTCGTCCTAACGGCACTAACGGCCTTATCGGGATGCGCCACTTCGCACTCGGTCAACCTAGCCGAGGTGCACAAACTGACGTGAAAAGTACATTCAATGATATTCTTGTCTTGTTTGAACAGATTGATACCACTGATTCCACATTTAAGTCCATGAGTGATAAATTTTCCTATCTAGGAGTATGACTCGATGATATAGTGGTTAAGAAAAATAAAATATAGATTTAGAAGACCTCTCAATTAACTCGAGTTCACTTATCTAAACATATCGATAGCAATCGTTCCACATATAAGTCCATGAACGATAAATATTCTATCATGGCAACGGTTGTTTGCTTCTTATCCACTATTAGTAAAAGAAAAGGTATCATACGAGACACATGAATAAACATATGGACATTAAAAATGTTATATAAACCATTTAATTTTTTTGTTTGAATGCTTGAGATGACATATTTCCATTACATCCACATTTAAACAGATCTCAACATGATAAATGAACAAAACAACAAGCTTGCAGTTTTTGTATAACTTGTTTTTACCAAGTCTTGTTTCCACAATTGGTTGTACATGTCATAAGCATAATAATTACTACACACAACTCTTGTGAAAGAACTTATTTTACAATGTTCACTTTGACTCCAAATATTTTCCTATAAGAATAAAAATCATTTCCAATCAAGAGAGAGCAGAAATTTGCGAACTACCTTACTAACGGACGTACAGACTTCTGACGGAGAACTACTAAACATGTTTATGAATATATAGCATGTATGAGGCAGTCCAAACAGAAACAAACAGATACAAACAATTCAATAATACATGTATTATTAGTGTAACGCTAAAACACAAAGAGTAATGGATGAAAACACACTGCAACTCTCTTGTCTCTCATGATGTTGGAACCGTGTAACTCTTGATTGTAATTCTTGATCTCTATAGGATTGAAGATCGATTGTAATATTTTAAATATTAACTCGAGATAAAATTATGGAATTTGATAAGTAACTTGACGTCTAGTAACATGATCATGACAATCAGCTTCTGCATACAACGTTTCTTATACAATCCAATATTTCTAAATACTTCAACAATTCAATGTTTATAAATGAACAATGCATGACTTGCTTGAAGTACTGAAGAGTTGCATCTTATGGTGACCTATAATTCACAAAAGATGATTGCTCGTGTTCACACAAGTGTTAACGTGACAATACACAAGTCCTATACTTTTCATGCATCCGTTAAAGAAAATAGTTAGATATCATTATAAGTTTCCAGATGGTATGAGATATGAGTTCGTACTCTCAAAATCTTTTGTCTTGTCAACACAATTCTCTCTCAAGTCACACCACAACAATACAATGATGCAAGTCTTATTACTACATGAAAACATCTGGATATTGAACTCAATAGTAATAACCTAAAGATATTCTCTTTTTGTGTGTGTTTAACTTCATCTTTTCACAAATGAGCATAAATATATTTCAAACATGTATCCAAACTCACATTACAAAAAGGGCTTACGCAACTACTCATGCGAGGACATAGTTACGACTAAAGTCATTCTCATCCTCTAATAACTCAATTATCCATCTAGTAAGTTATTTTGCAGTCTACACTATCTACAAGCTCCAAAATCCTCAACATCACTAGGTTGAGCCGTCTTCTTGAAAGACCATCAGAGCATGGTGGAGACCAGCACATTTGAAAGTAAAACCAAAAGAAAAGGAACCAATATAATGTGAAAGATGTGTGTAATATGCATGGTTCCAAAGATTATAACTTTTTAATGGAAGATGGCATAAGGGCCTGCTTTGTGTAAGAAGACAGTCTTCTGCTCGACATCCAATCACTCGGGGTACTGTTGGTCTTCCAAGAACTTTCTCAAGTCCTTGAAGATAGATTCTTCGTGGAAGTCGCGTAGACATGGTCAGAAGACCTCCTCTCGGCTTCTGAAGAGTGAGCGGTGGGCCCTCCTCAGATTGTGACGTCTCTGTAGAAACTTGGAACATCTTCTCATCAGGGAACTCATCTTCCACTTCGTCTTCTCGACTCTCTGTCTCAAATCGGAATAAGTAGTCAGTATTGACAGGTTATCTTCCAGGCCTGTATTCCACAGTTAAGTGAATTCCTGAAGTAGGAGAATCCACTTAGCAATCCTACCAGACAAATCTGCTTTTTTACCTAAGTGCTTCAAAGAAAAATGATCCACATAGAAGACAAATGAAGTAGCTAGAAGATAGTGCTTGAACTTCCTACAGGAGTAAATCATGCCAAGACACTCTCTTGTAGTTGTCGGGTACTTCTTCTCCGCATCACTGAGTTGTCTTCCCGCGTAATAAATGGGATAATCTTTTTTCTGCTCATCTTTATAGCTCAGTACCACCCCTATGACAAACGCAAAAACATCCACATAAATGTGGAAGATTTTTTCCCAACCAGGTGATCTCAAGACAAGGGATTCTAACAAAAGCTCCTTCATTCCTCGAAGGCTTCTTGCTGCTCAAAAGACCAAATGCAAGGTTCGTCCTTCTTCAGTACCTTGGTAAGTCTTCCTACCACTCCTGCATATCTGTCGACAAACCTTATGTAGTACCCTACGTTGCCAAGAAGCTTCTCAACTGAGTCAGGTTAGCAGGTAGGTGAAGTTTCATGATAACTTCCATCTTAACACAATTGACTTCGACGTCTCTTCCAGAAATCCTATGTCCTAACAAAATCCCTTCTGACATTCCGAAGAAGCACTTCTCAAGGTACAGAGCCAAATGATGCTCTCTACACTTCAAAAAATACTTCTTCAAAAATATCAGATGATCTACCTTCGATCCAAACACACAAAAATCATCTAGGAAGATCTCCATGAAAGTACGAAGATACTCCTTAAAGATCGTAATCATCAGTCTTTGGAATGTGACAGGAGTGTTGCATAAACCAAACGGCATCTGATTGTATGCATAAGTTCCTCAATCAGTAATAAAAGTGATCTTCGACTTGTCTTCTTCTCTGATTGAAACTTGGTTGTACCCAGAATACTCGTCCAGAAAGCTGTAGAATTCGTGTCTAGCACATAGTTAGTTGTAGTGATGCAGGATTACTCCTTTTGCCCATTTAGTATACAAGATATCGTTCCCACAGAGGATTTGCACAAGTAACGCTGCTCTAAGTTCTAAGATCTGTACAAACACACAAACACACGGGTTTTGCCTAGGAATCCCGTCTTCTCACAAAACCACGCGTCTTCCAGACACTCCAAAAGGTGCTCTAGAACTAAACAAACAACTACTAACTAAAAATATCACACAACTATTCACAAAGAAGCTCGGGAAGACGATCTTCCTGCTTCCAAGTCACTTCTTCCGGTCTTCTCGATACTGTCTTCTCGAAGCGATTCTCGTCTTCTGGGGATTCAGCTCGTCTTCTCACACCTCCAGAAGATTGCCCTGCTCCACAGAAGTCGACTAGCAACGGCCATTACACCTTGCTCTTCCACTCACATTACAACGGGTTAGATTAATCACATGGTGTATGTCCCCCGTAGCCTTCCCAGGCTTCTGTCTACGGAAATAGTCTTCCTGCAGCACTACAACGACATTCACCTTCACGGAAGCTCAATAGAAGTCTCGGAAGCTCACTAGAAGAAGGTAAGAAGATGGAAAAGATGAGAAAAGATGGGGAAGAAGAGAAAATCCAAACAAGAGAAAAGAAGATGAAAGAGGAAATTAAGATTCCGACAGGCTTCTAGTCCGGATCCTGACTAACAAGCCATCCCTGCTTGTAATAGTTTGGGGAGGAAGACAGCAAACGTGAGTACTGTTGCACCGTCTTCTACTCGAGGATGTCGTCTTCTATTGCGGGAAGAAGGCTTCTTTCTTCTTCTCTTCGCTGCTCCGACTACTCTGTCTTCTGGGATCTCTTACCCATAAGACCGTCCGTACGTAGATCTTAAGTGCTCTACTGGACGAGCCAAACTACACTTCCACAACTGCTGACAGTCACCGCCACTCAAGAAGAACACTTCTCATGCACAATTGGGAGCGAATTCAAGGAAACCAACCACCCAGAAGACATGAACAAAGCTTCTGCACTCAAATCAACAATCCATTCCCTGAGAAGAAGTCACAATGACATTGGGAAGCTCACTCCATCTACTTCCTGCGCCTGCTCCTCGACACACCAGTCTAGTTAACAGGATTGCACGAGGATGCCGTTCCCTTTCCTAAACTGTCCACTATCTCTATCTACATCTTCGAACCACTGCTAGTACGAGCATGCAGACCCCTCCTGTGTATTCCCAAACTATTCGTATGTTTTCAACAACGGGTGTAGTGTGCGAAGAACTGTCTATCATGTGTCTCCCCTCTAATGTGTCTAGTCTGCCTGCACCATAAAATCGATGTGTGTGTGCAGTAGCTACAGAACTCTATTCCCTACTCTTCGATCCTACTTATGTCACTGCCATGAGAACACAGAGGAGGCGATCACCAGGGAGAGAGAGGCACTGACAGGAGGTTGCCACCCCACATGCAAGCGGTTCTTCTTCCTAATTAGCCATCCACCTTGTTGCTCCTACGCTACCTATGTTGTCACATGGTATCTTAACTAATTTTACACTGAAAAACTGCCATCCTTAAGATAGCATGTTCGATCTTACTAAATTTGGAGTTGTCACTTCGGTTACTATCTAATCTGATTGCTCGGAGGCAACCTCTACCTGATCTGCTCCTATCGGAGTTCCTAACGCGGTTTCTGATAAGCTAGGAAGCCCTGCAGTTACCTCGGGTGTCACTGAGGTGGCTCCTTCCTCATCGCTCTTCGCTGGCCCTGTTGTCGCTGCGGCTGCGTCTCCTTCGGCTTCGGCTTCTACTTCGGAAGACGGAAGCGTCTTCTGGGGAGCAGAGTCGACTGGTGCCTCTTCATTCTTCTGGAGCATCAGCTCGGTACTAGGGACCATGGTGACCTCATAGGGGTCCGGGGAAGTTGCTTCCTCCACGTGGAATACCTGGGAAGACGGCTCTTCTTCCTGTCTTCCAGAAGACATCTTGTCTTCCGGGGCGTCTTCCGGAGTCTTTTCGGCTTCCAGCGCTGTCACTACCAAGTGCACAGCGAGGTCGAACTCCTCCTTCTCCATTCCGGATCCAGTCGATGGTGCTGGAGCTTGAGAAGATACAGTTGCAGGTGTCGGAAGCGAGGGAAGACAATAAAGTGTCTTCACTTCCTCTACCTGCCGATCCAAGTACTTGAACATGCTCTCCCGGCATTCCACCAACATTGCCTTGGACTCGCTGTCCCATCCTCTAGCCAAGATAAGAAACTTCCTACCCGCGGTGAAGTTGAACTTCTTCCGAAGCGCTTCCACCGACTGTGCTAGCATCTCATGTGCACGAGCCTCCGCTGCTTCCCGCTGCGTCTTCTCAACTGCAACTTGCTGTCGTGTTGAGAGTTTTCCTGGAAAGGACGGAACCTTTTGGCTGTGATATGATCTTGAAGGTTGCGTTCAGTCTACTCAGGGAAGCGTTGGGCTTCAGGCTAAGGTTGCTTACTACAGAGATAGGCTTCAGATCAAAAGGGAACAGTATAAACACTCACTCAGGTCGAATGGACCCTCCAGTATGTTCAGGAAGTAAAAATCAGGTCAGACTAGCAATAATAAGGTCAGACAACGAACTTTAACAGTCCAGAATCAGAAACATACGATGGTTCAGACTTCAGAACTCCTCCTACATGTAAGTGAGGCCCTACTGACCATACACACGAAGTTTCAGCTTGAGATCAAATCAGAGTGTCGAGATATGGGCAGAAATGTTCCGAGCAGAGAAATTACGGCAATTTCTGGTACCCAGACAGCTATTTCGACCTAGAACAGAGAATTGGCTCGATCACTTTCAAAGATTCTTACAGGATTTGCATTACACAGCTTGCTGAACACTCTTGTGGCCTCCTGATTGTACACAGAACTCCAAATCTCGCTCTCTAAAGTTGATGCTCTAGATTGAGAGCTTTTCGGACCCCCTATGCTTCAGTGGTCGCCCTGAATTACTCACAGACTCAATTGACATGAAAATTTGGAGACAGTCGTAGCCCTACTGACAGTGAACGTGACCGTGAAGGTTTGAAGCGATTTTCTCAAATATACTGCGATTGACACCGAAAACCCCAAAATCAACAGAAGTGCTACAATTCTGACACAAATCGAATTTCAATCAGCCATAACTCCTTCTTTATTGCTCCAAATCGATCAAAAATTTCGCTGACAGTGCTTGGCACGACAAACCCTATCTCCTTGTGCTCTCAGATTTCGATGTCTCCTCACCAAATGCTCGAACTCCTCTTAAGACCTCTACTACTAAGTTTAGCAGTACACAAAGACAAAATTGGACCAATGGGAGTTCATAGCTTCACTCCCCTGTCCATTTGTGTCCCAAACCACGTGGTGACTTAATTTTATACATAGGCTACCACGTCAAGCCCCTAAAGTGCCAGCGTAACCCCTAAACTACATGCGAAGACATGTAAAGTGACACGTAATCCCGAAAGATAACCTAACCTCGCTAGGAAGCATGCATGGGCGACATGTAATTACAACCCATGAGCTTAACTCAATCTACGTGGTAATCAACCTACTAAGACTCAAAATATATATAACATCCTCCAGTGTCGACTTCTCTGAGGTCCGAACTTCACTCAAAGAGACTAACGCTTAACAGAGAGGTGAATTATTTACAATGTAAAATGATTCACATCACGACATCCACCCCCTCCAAACCTGCACATCCTCCGGCATGTGCCAACCTCTTCAGTCTTCTGTTTGTTCTTCTTCATTGTCACTCTCCTCCGCCTTAGCCTCTTCAGTTGCTGGGGCGTCTTCATCTCTTGGCATCCTCTGCTCAGACTCCAGAAAATTGAACAAATCTACTGATCCTCCACGTTGTTTGAACAACTTCACTCGTTTGCCGGCCACAGATAGTTTCAAAGGAGTACCATCTAGCTCTCGTAAACTAAGTGGCATTCTCATACACATCTAACACAACATAAGGCCCGAACCATCTTCGCGAGAACTTACGAAGTGTAGAATGCTGATTCTCCAGCGTGCTATCATACACCAGAACCCAATCACCAACACGTATTGACTTCGGTCGTAGTCGGTGAGTCTTGTCGAAACGCTCTTTGTTTCTGACTCGAGCCACCTTCAGCTTCTCTTGCGCCTCTGCAAGATCCTCCTCGGAGATTAGCTTCCAGCGACTCCGTCTTCTTCTGGTCTGCTTCCTGTCGCAGCAAGATGCGCAGACCGAATCCAGGTTGCAAGGGCCTCTCCTGAGCCTTCGCTCTCTTCTCCAGCAACTCCATAGCTGGCTGGATCTCTGTGTGGAAGAAGGCGCTGAACTCTTCCAGTCTTCTTCCTACGGAAGACAAGTTCATCTCCACCACTCGCTCTGAGGTGTCGACCTTGTCTTCCAGAAGCAAGGAAATCTCTTCCACCACAATGGCCTTCATCTTCTGCGCACGAGAAGAAGCTACTCTTCTCATCTTCCGGGGTGGAAGATCTCTCATGGCAGGAGCGGTTCTCTTCACTGCGCTTCCCCGCATCGCAATAGGAGTATCCCTTCTTTTCTTGTTTTCTGGAGTCTTCGGAAGACTCCCAGGTGTTGCAGAAGTGGTCTTCTGCTCCGATCGGGTACTCAGCAGTTCTTCTTCCGAGTCGAACTCCAATCTTGAATGAATGAGGGAGGTGAGCTTCCTAGGTACACTTTTAGGACCCATCTTCCTCGGTGGCGTGGCGTCTTCCGACCCACTAGACTCGTCTTCCCTCACCAGAAGCGTCTTCTGGTGAGAGCCGGGACTCAGCTGTGGCATCAGAGTGGGAGAGAGAGTTGCGGCTGCTTCTCGGTCATCGTCTTCCGAGGTCTCCTCCTTCACCTCCTGTTGTCCTGTTGGCCCATACTCCGCCAGCTGATCTCCCCTAAGATTCCCCATGGCTAAGTACAGGTAGCAGAGAAAAGGTGTCAAGTGTCCTCCCGCCGGGATACCCACGTACGCTAGCTCCGTCTGTACATAGTTGTGGACGTATGCGCCCCAATAGATGGGCACTCTTTTATCCCACACTGCTTTCAGGAACTCCACGTCATGATCTCCCAGGTACCTCGTCTTCTGCGCTTTCCTCTTGGGAAAGAGATGCAAAAATAGCTTCGCCAGAAGTCGCTTCTTCAGCTCCCGGTAAGATTCGATCTTCCACTTATTCCTACCCTGCATGTCTTCCACAAAAAGACAAGTGGTGCTCTCAGGCACATGCCACGCACCCACGATCCTGGGCAAAAATCTTCTTCTCAAACCAATACCCTCGGTCCTCGGATTCTGATCTGTGAAAAGTCCTGCGTCACCAATCTTCAGTCTAGGAAGATGGTCTTCCTCGAGCTACTGCTGCCTTCGCAGGTACACGGTTGCGAGGTGATAACGATGTCCACACAATCTCCAGAAGTCCCTGGTCTGCTAGGTTCCAACTCCGCTGCTGGTAACACCAACCCTCGAGGATGCATCGACATACTGGAAGATATGTTGCACTAAGCCACAAGCACCTACTATGAGCTGAAGGCTCAGTCCTTCCCAAGTGTCCACAGTCTAGCTTCTACTTCTTAGAAGACGAAACTAGTCTTCCAGAAGACAGATACTCCGTCTTCCGGGATTCTAACAGTACTTCCTAGATAGCTCTCGTCTTCCGAGCTGTATCTAATCAATCCTAACTAAGCAAGGCCTCTCATGGATTACCAAGAAGACAACCCACCTTGCATTACATCCTACTTCATATCAGAAGATACAAGATTCGCGAAACCTAAAGTGCATAACAGGTTCGGAAGATGGTTGCGGGCTCCTGCGGTGAGAGTGACCTCTGGGAAGACTCCCGGGACAGTTTCCGATTCAATGTCTTTCTCGGAAGACCTCCCGAAGTCAGGCTTCCCTTCACTGGTCTCACATGTCTTCGTCTTCCTACGCGTAATCTATCCTCACAACAGACTCAAGACAATTGCACTCTGTTCTTCTGACTTCTCACCTCTCATACGCACTCAGAAGAAGCTTGCTGCTCGGTAGGAAGACATGACCCTCGACCATTCTCTCCAGATTCTGCCAGCAAGTCTTCTCACGACTCTCTCCTAAGTTTGAGAAGAAGAAGGAATGGCTGCTATGGGTCGGACAGAAGAGATCCGAAATGGACCCTCACGTTTTCTCGCTCATTTTGCCAGCCTTTCAGTCTTCTAGTCTCTCTAGGAAGATGTGGAGTTGAGAAGCTTGGAAGATCGGGAGGCACAGGCCTAGTTCGCGACTTCCAACTTCTCGAAATAACAAAAGAACTCACCACACCACTCAGGATTCGTACCAAGCCCCTCTTAACACAAAAGCAACACAAATCCACTCTTGATACGAATTGTGTACAGTCGACTTCCGAAGACAGTCTTTCGAAGATGTTCCAATCTTCCGAAGCGTCTTCTGTTCCAAGTTTCGAGAGTAGAGGAGTAATAGGGTAGAGAAATCGATAGCTGGGATCGTCATTTTGAGGACGATGGATAGGGAAGCTCGAATTGAACTCAGGAAGAATCAAGAAGATGTATGACAGAAATTGGGCAGCGCTTCCGCACCCAATGTCACAATAGGAAAAATGAGGATGGGGAGTAATCGATCAGGCTGCCTGTAAACAACCGGGGAAGCGCGTGGGATATCCAACAAAGACGAGAAGCAGTGAGAAGGGGAAAGAACATGAGAAGAACCTCTACAGTCTTCTGTCTGCTTCCTGAGTTGCCTTCGACCTTCTGCGCGCTTCTAGCTCTGGTCCCAGCTCCAATGCGACCCCACTGAGCTACCTCCGTCGTCAGCTCCTATCTACGCCTCAATTGATTAAGCCGTCCACCTCCGATTCCACTCAACTGCTTCCAATGTGACCTTCCGGGAGTTTCTCAAGAAGCGCTTCTCAGCTCGACACTCTTCTGCGCTCAGCAATTCGACTTCACCTTCTTGCTAACTTCGAATCGATCATGTCCTCACCCAATTTCACCCCGCTGCCTCCTCACTCGAAGCTCACTCTCTGAATTCGATCTTCTCAAGAAGCGTGCTTGCTGCGGGAAGTTGGAATGCGCTAATGCGCTTCCTGCGCATCTTCTCCGCAAATTAGAGGTTTCGACGCTAGATGGCTTACCCGACCTACCTACCACCTTGGTGTTACCTAGTAGGTACACCCACTCCTTTACTTGGAAATTCATGGTTAGGCCTTCGCGGTCGCTGCCTTCCGGAAGATGGGTGTCTTCCGCCGTCTTCCCGTCTTCCGAAGACACCACCTGAGAAGACGCTCTTCCGAAGATGGTCGTCTTCCGAAGAAGTCAACTTATTATTACAAACAACCCTTAAGATCATATTCCTGCTAAGGAAGACGTAACCTTAAGTAACAACGCTTCTTCAGTTATACAAGCAAGTTACTATTCTTAAAAATTTCAAAAATTCGTGAATCCTGTAATTTGTGGGCACCACATACGCCCACCCTCACATGTTTGCGTCCCCGCAAACATCAATGTTTTCGGCACTTCTGTTCATGTCCGAAGCATCTCCTCAGCTTCTCGTCATGTCCTTCTTAAACAGGATACCCTGGAAGGTGGCGTAAGGGCCTGCCTTTTGTAAGGAGACAGCCTTCTGCTCCCCATCCAATCCTTCGGGATACTGTTGGTCGTCCAAGAACTTCCTCAAGTCCTTGAAGATCGACTCTTCTGTGGAAGTCGCAAAGACTGGATCAGAAGATCTAGTCTCGTCTTCTAGGAAGCAGGCGGTACGCCCCCCAGATGAAAGTGTCTCTGTGAAAACTGAAAATAGCTTCTCGTCGGGGAACTCGTCTTCCACTTCATTTTCTCGTTGTTCCGGCTCTAGTCTGGATAGGTAGTCAGCATTAACATGCTGTCTTCCGGGCCTGTACTCAACAGTGTAAGTAAATTCCTGGAGCAGTAAAATCGATCTAGCTACCCTACCCGACAAATCTGCCTTCTTGACAAGATGTTTTAGAGAAAAATGATCCACATAGAAGACAAACGGATTGGCAAGAAGATAGTGTCTAAACTTTCTACAGGAGTAGATCATGCCAAGACACTCCCTTTCGGTTGTAGAGTACTTCTTCTCTGCATCACTAAGCTGTCTTCCCGCGTAGTAGATTGGATAATCCTTCTTCTTCTCGTCTTTCTTACTCAACACCACCCCTATGGCGAAAGCAGAAACATCCACATAAATGTGGAAGGCTCTCTCCCAATTAGGTGGTCTTAGGACAGGGGATTCCGACAGAAGCCTCTTCATTTCCTCGAATGCTTCCTGCTGCTCAGAAGACCAAATGTACGGTTCGTCCTTCTTCAGCAACTTGGTGAGTCTTCCTGCCACCTCTGCGTACCTGTCGATAAACCTCCTGTAGTATCCTATGTTGTCCAGGAAGCTTCTCAACTGAGTCAGGTTAGCAGGTGGGTGAAGTTTCATGATGACCTCCACCTTAGCACAGTCGACTTCTATACCTCTTCCAGAAATCCTATGCCCTAGCAAAATTCTTTGACATACCAAAGAAGCACTTCTCAGGGTGAAGAGCCAAACGATGTTCTCTACACTTCAGAAAACACTTCCTTAGGAATATCAAGTGGTCTTCTCTCGATCCAAACACACAGAAGTCATCCAAGAAAATCTCCATGAAAGTGCGAAGATACTCCTTGAAGATTGTAATCATCAATCTCTGGAATGTGGCGGACGCGTTGCATAAACCAAACGGCATTTGATTGTACGCATACGTGCCTCAATCAGTAGTGAAAGTGGTTTTCGACTTGTCTTCTTCTCTGATTGAAACTTGGTTGTACCCAGAATACCCATCCAGGAAGCTGTAGAACTCATGTCCTGCTACCTGGTCTAACACATAGTCGGTGAATGGTAAAGGATGGTGATCCTTCTTCGTGGCCAAGTTCAGCTTCCGGAAGTCCTGACACACTCGGATCTTCCCTGTCTGCTTCTTCGGCACGATGACTGTGAAGCCTTGGATTTTCACTTTGCTAAGAATTTTTTTGATTTTTGATAAGTAACACAATAGAATGGTTAGTATAGATGATAGATAAGATAGATTCAGTATAGAATAAGATTTCTACGCCGAAGGATGATGCTGAGTAGAAATACAGAAGTCATGACAGATATATCTTTGAGGAGATAACTTGGTTGTATTCTACGGACGAAGAGCTTTCCAGGGATACCTCATTTGCTAAGAATGGATATCTGACGACGAAGTTATGGCCTTGGAAAGAAGAATTAAAACGAGACAGGAGTTAGCGCAACTTCGCGCTCGAGAATCGAGAGGGACTTCGCACGTGAGGAGACGAAGAGAAAAGCTATAAGTAAGAATCAAAAAGCATTTTCATTTTACTATTTCCAATCGTAGGTTTACTGTAGTGCTCCGCTTTCATCAATCGGAAGAAAGAGGGCGAAGACACACTTCGGCGAAGGGTTAGGTTTTATCGGTGCGGTCTGTGGTGGTTACAACGGCGACCTCCGAAGTCGACGTTTCCACGATTAGGTATCAACTTCGACGAAGAAGTGTCGTAAGCATAGAAGATCGAAGGTACTTCGGACCTTCAGCGAGGATGCGAGGAATGCAGACAGCGAAGCGACCGAAGTTGAAGACTATAGCGACGAAGTGGCCGGACTTCAGTCCATATCGAGAACGACTCGAGGAGATGGGGTTGGCGTTCTTGCTAGAGAACTGAGGTGTGATCTCTTCGGATCTATTACAGGAGATACTCATTTGCAGAGGACATTCCTCTGAAGATCTTCGGGCGAGGCCGAACAATTGGACTCTGAACCACTGGAACTTCGCCCTAGGAATCGATGACGCAGGAGTACCAGGTGACTTAATGTATGACAATACTTGCAAGCCGACTTCGGACGAAGTGGCGAAGTATGGCGAACTCTTCTCGAAGTCACCGGTGGGATCGAACGGATTCAAAGTACACACCTACATCGATCCTTTCAAGCGGGATGTGGCGATCGCCCTCAACACCATCTTCAAACCGCAACGTACTTCTTATCTGGCCAATTGGCAGATTAACTTCATCGAACAGATCTTCGGGGGTAGGAAAGCGTATTGGGCGAAGATCTTCCACGATCATGTACAGAAGCTCTTCAACACTTTCGACGAAGGCGGATCGACGTACTTTGCAGCCTTCGCAGTATTCTTCTACAAGGGAATGAAGTTGCTGTCACCAGAAGAAGAGGAGAAGTTCGACCGAAGAACGATCTCGGAAGATGAGCGGGTAATGGAAGCTACTCCTCAGAGAGAAGAAGAAGTGACAACACCAGTGACAACTTCAGCGGGACCTAGTACTCGGACGAAGAGGAAGATCGACGAACTTACACCAGGGGGCGCGACTTCGAGGAAGAAGAAGAAAGCAAGAAGAACAACGATAACGACTTCGAACGAAGGAGTCGATGGCGCTAAATCACCGACGAAGTCATCTTCAGTCGAGATATTGGGAATAGTGAGATCGGGAGGAGACCAAGCAGAATCAAGTGTGCGCAGGGTACTCTCGAAGGAGCAAACAACAGAGAGGGAAGTTCCAGAACTTCGGACTTCGCCTAGACCAGAAGGAGCGACAACTTCGGCCGGACCAAGTGACTCCAATATCGGGAAGGAATTGAAGATGTTCGAGCAGACTCTTGAATTCCTAAGTGGTACAGCGTTGTCACTCATTGCACAGATGGATCATCAACGACATATCTATGAGAAGGAGACGAAGGAACCGATTTCGTTGAGTGACCTTCTCGACGCTGTGCACTTCGGGCGGTATGGATGGTTGAAGGAGAAGGATGCTCTTATGGCGAAGTTAGAAGAGACTTCGGCCGATGTCAAGAAGTATATGTCACAACGCGAGGCGTTACTCATACAGCAATCACACGAACAGACGCGATACTTGGATGAGATTCAAGAGGTAGAGACGAAGTTGAACCTTATGACTTCACGCTTTCACGATCTGAAGTCTGAGAGAGATGCCATGTTGGAACAGCTTGCGACGAAGGACGAACAGTTGGTTGCAAAGGATGAGGAGCTAGCGAAGTCAGAGAAAGCGAAGGAGATAGCTGAGGCGAAGGCCGAAGAACTTCGAACGAAGGTGGAAGAGGTCACGACAACCTACTTCGCCGCCAAACTCGACGGGATAGAGTTAGAGCTTCTCCAACGGCTTCGGACAGAGTTGACGATAGCACCAGATCCTTCGGCGAAGAGCAGAATAGTTAGGCTAGCGGAGAGGATCATTCGAGATTTGAAAGAGCTTAGGGAGACAGTTAAGTTTACACTATGCAGTTTAGGACAGAAGTTACAGTTAGGTAGAATAGATACTACGGTTCCGCCAACTGGGGGGTCGTGATCATGCGGTCTAGATGTGACCATCTTTTGTAGGAAATGAGATCCGCCATCTTAGGGCGAAGGAGTATATAAGCGATGCGAGTTTCAGTCATTTTACCTTTTCCATGTTTTCAGTGTTTGTTTCTTAATTTTTTATTGCGCAAGATTGCGGAGTGAGTGTGTGAATGAAAGTGGGCGAAGGCAAATTTACCTACGAAGGACGTAGTTTGCTGTCGCAGGTGTAAATCTGATTGATGCAGATGAGCGAAGGTGGCCTTCGACGAAGAGAACCTTCGGGCTATTTGAGAGAAGAACATTTCGAGAATCTGAGAACATATTAGTTACTGTGAAGTGGAGAAGCATAAGTTAAATTGTAAGAAGAGTTTGGATGATGGTGGCTTCGCCTTAAGTCTGCCTTCTTCAAATAAGTGGGATTCTTAAGAGTGAGAATTTAGTTGGAAGAACACTTCTTAGGAAGAATAGGGACTTATTCCTTGGAATCTTGATGTGAAATTTGTATTCTTCTGTCTTTTCAGAAGAACACTAGTAACATTTCAGCAGTATTTTGCTACCTCATTTACTCGTACATTTGTCTTCTCGCATCTTCTCTTTGTGTTGTTGGAAAGGTCCCTGATCAAAGAACTATTTCATTGTTGTTTGTATTCGATTTATCAGGTTTATACTTGGGTTTGGTTTCTTATCAGACTTAAACTCTCATCCGGATATTATTCCATTCCGTGAGAATAACAGAAAACCATTTGAATTATCATTGTGACGTTGTAGTACTGTGTTTTGTGTAATTGTTAACTGTATCTTCGTGGGAACGATCCTTTATTTACTATTTCCGTTACTTTGTGTTTCTCTGGGTTGTTACAATGACGATAGGAGCTACCCACTCACTACTGAGCACTAGGAAGATGACTCCCGCCTTCAGGTATTGGTCGATCTGGTCTTTCACCAGAAGCGAGTACTTGGGATTGAGCCGATATTGCCTCTACCGTGCAAGAACAACGCCTTCCAGCAAGTCAATGCGATGCTCTCCCAACTCTCGAGGTATGCCCTTCATGTCTTCTATGGTCCATGCGAAGACATCATGGAACTCCGTCAGAAGTTCTCGAAAGTCTTCCAACTGCTGGCCCTCGATCACCTTGGAAAGCTTCAGCTTCTTCCTGGGAGCAACCTCCATTTCTTGAAGATCATCCGGGTTTACCATTCCTTCAGTGTGACTGTACTCACTGGCACCAAAGTATTTCGGTTTGGGAGCTTCTTTTGGTTCAGATTCGTCTTCTGGAAGATCGGCTAACTGGTCTTCCGAAAGGAAGACGATATTCTCATCTTCTGGAAGACCAACTGTCGGATCTTCCGAAGGGAAGACGGTATTCTCGTCTTCTGGAAGCTCTTCTTCCGCAATCTTGTAGCACTCAATATATCCACAGATCACGTCTTCTGCTATCTCTGCTACTTCTGTAGTACACAAGTTATTCACCACAAACTCATTATACCGTTCATCACTGTCAGAAGACGCAGCTGAGTCTTCTGAGGTGTACCCCTCTGTTGTAGAAGGAGTTTCACCTTGGTGTCCAATCTTGATCCAAGGAAGCGAGACCTTAGTCTTCTCACGTGGCTTGGGTGTAGGTTTGGGAAATCTCAAACGATGTCTTCTCCAGTCGGTATTTACATTTGCAGCATACAGCCATGGTCTTCCTATCAACACCTAATATCCAACCTTAGCTACAGGTCGCAAAATAATGTAAGTGAGGTAAAAAGATACTCCTCCAATTACCGTTAAGACATCTTTCAGTTGTCCCAAAGGCCGTCTTCTGATCTGGTCCGCCATTCTGAGGATTCTCGGAGTAGGCTGGAACTCAGTGAAGCCTAGGGCATGCGCCGTTTCTTCAGTCATGATGTTAACTCCGGAGCCGGAATCAATGGGTACCTTCTTCAGAAGACAGCCATGGATCTCCATATCAAGTTCCGGGGCTCCCAAGTCCTCATGCTCTATCCTTAGGATCGGGGTGCTCTGGGGAAGTCTAGCTGTCCTCCTCTTCCTCGATCCTCGAAGCACAGATTGTAACAACTTCCTATAACCAGCGTTGTCATCCAACAGCTGTTGAAAAGTTACATCCGCCTTCTGATTCCACAAGTCTCGCAAGAAGTCATAAGGGGATCTCTTCAAAAGAGTGACTGGTGTTTCCAACAGAGAAGATGTAGTAGTTGCTTCCTTGGGTGGAAGACCAGAAGAGTGTCTTCTCTCGACTGGAGGCTGTTCCCGTGAGACAGGGGCTGCCGTAGTCGGTGTAGGAAGCTGCTATACTATCTTCCGTCTCTTCTCCAGCTCTTCTTGCATGATCGCTTCAACTTCTTGTCTAATGTCAAGAGCAAAGTACTTCGGATCTTCTCGGTCGTAAGTAGGAGAAGAAGGTCGCTCAGGGGAAGATGACCTTTCCTTTCGCTGCTTCTTCTTTCTGATCTCCTTCTGACGAGATTCTGACTTCCCTTTGCTTCTGGTACTTACCTTGAACACAGCTTCATCCAAGACTTCTTCCGGAGGCCAACTGTCTGAATCTGGACTAGGGCTCCAAATAGTGCCATCTGCCAAAGTAAAAGAGGAAGTTGCCACAGGCGACTTCGTCTTCTGAGCTGCAGTCGTCTTCTGCAGCCGAGGTTTCTTTCCTTCGCGCTTCCCGGGGTCTAGTTCGTCTTCTTCGATATGGAGACAATCCGTACAATCCCCAGGATCTTCTTCTTCTACCGTGATGTGCTGTACCACTGCTAACTCGAGTTTAGAAGCTGATGCAGCTTCTGCAGGAGTCGTGGTCTCTGCAAATCTAACCATTTGTCGTGGCCGTAAGGTTTGAGGACAATTCCCTGTGAAATGACCGGCTTCCTTACAGTTCCCACACAAGGGCACTTGCCCAATCTGTCTTCTCGGATGAGGACAGGTGGACCACCAGTGTCCTGTCTCTCCACAATTATTACACGCTCCAGGAAGAGGGTTGAGAGGTCGTTGTGATGAAGAAGGTTGCCAGGGCGTCCTGGTCTGTACATTGCTAGCTCTATCCCTAGGTACATAACGATTATATTGGGCGGGAGGCGTAGGAGTGAAGGGTTGTATCGTCTCGATCCTATAGCAGGTTTCCCCACTAGGATTGTGTAGATATCCCTCATCGTCTTCTTCCCATCCTGCCCAGTTGACAGCTTGGTCCTGCGTACACTGATCTCTGGTGTGTCCGAAGAGTTACACAGATTGCACCAAAGGTTTGGCCGAGAAGCCGTAGGTTGCTTCCGCTTGTCCTTCTGGTTCAGAAGATGAACCTTCAGGTCGGCAAACTGCTTCAGAACTTCATCGATACGGAGATCAGGTGCAGACTGAATGATCTGAGTTGAGGCATCTTCTGCACAACTTCTTCCCTCGATCGTGTCTTCTCCTTCTTCTTCTTCCGCGTCTTCTTCTTTGGTTCAGATTCAGATTCTGAACTTTCGACTGTAGACTCTTCAGAAGTAGAGGATGCTTCCGAATCACTGTTATCAGTTTCAGTGGACTTGGACTTCCTCTTGGTCTTCCTAGAAGACTTCTTCGACTTCTTGGGTCTTCTCTCTGTCTTTCGTCATATTCCGAATGATGCTCGAGGTTTCATACTGCTCGGCATACTTCTGTACTTCTACTAAATCATCACCTCCTCCTCTTCTGCAGTACAATTTCATATCCTGAGACAATCCTCCCAAGTACCAGTCCACGGCTTGCTGGGCCCAATAACCGGATCTTCCTTGGTTCTGAGGGATATGATCCAGGAGGTCTTCAAACCTGTCGGTGTAATCCCGCAGTGTCTCTTTCTTCTTCCGTTCGAGCCTCTGAAGTTCTATGAGGGTCATCCGATCATAGCCAACTCCTCTGAACCTCTTCAGAAAAGCTGCCTTCAGAGTAGCCCAAGCGGCCATTACTACACCATCATCCGACATTTTACTCATCCACTTCCTTCTCTTCCCTACATCAAACTAGGAAATACCCGGAGTCTGTCAACATCAGCGTCTTTCTTGTTGGATCTAGAGATGGTCTCGAACATCGTGATGAAGTCGTCCGCGTCAGCATCATCGTCGTACGGATGGTACTTCTGCCGAGTGTGGGAAGCCATGTTGATTGCCGGCTGGTGCGACTCCAACTTCTTCCTCCCTCAGGTCCAGGTGGTGGAGATGGTCTTCTCGAAGGTCCAGGCCTGTCTGAATCACGAAGGTCATCTTCTGAGTCAGAGCTGCTGTCACTGCTATCTTCCGAGACGTCTGGAACAATCTCCTCCAGTCTTCCTTCACCTTGAAAAGCTTCTTCCGCACTTGGGAAGACGTCTTCCGAGTAACCAGTACCGAAATCTACTTTATACACGTGATCACCCGGTCGGTTTTTGTCTTTGTCAAAGATTATGCTCGAGATGGAAGGCTCTTCCAACTCTACTGATCGGATCTTCTTGAGCTCTTCTTCTTTCCTTTGGTGTCTCAAGGATATCCGCTGCTCTCTAGAAGCGGTTCGCTGGGGTGAATTTACCCACTCAGGATCTTTACCCGTACGTCTTCTGCTTCTTCCTTTGGTCAGAGGCATCCACCAGAGTACTGAGAACAGATGTCCCTCTTCTTCTACCACTAGATTCGGCAGACTGAATGTCTCAACAACCGGTCACAGGTTCGGAACGTCTTCTTCTCCTGCTTCCTGTTGTACTCACTGCAGTCTTCCAAAATCGAGTCTTCCAAGAAACTCTTGGAAGCAGGGAAGCGGCTTCTTCCAACTCTCCCTGATGTACTTCTGGTTGCGGTTCTTGTCTTATAACAAGATAGAGTCCCACAACACATTCAACTACAATCGAAGTTAGTTCAAAATGAGACTAACTACTACTGGCACACAGATCCAGGAAGCTTAGAACAAAAGTTACTAAGATGAAGTCCCCGGCAGCGGTGCCAAAAATGATGCTCACTATATGTAGTGACGCATGATAACTCCTTTTGCTCATTTAGTATACAAGATATCGTTCCCACAAAGGATTTGCACAAGTAACGCTGCTCTAAGTTCTAAGATCTGTTCAAACACACAAACACACGGGTTTTGTCTAAGAATCCCGTCTTCTCACAAAACCACGCGTCTTCCAGACACTCCAAAAGGTGCTCTGGAACTAAACAAACAGCTACTAACTAAAATATCACACAACTATTCACAGAGAAACTCGGGAAGATCACTTCTTCACGGTCTTCCAGATCACTTCTTCCGGTCTTCTCGATACCGTCTTCTCGAAGCGATTCTCGTCTTCTGGGGATTCAGCTCGTCTTCTCACACCTCCAGAAGATTGCCTTGCTCCACAAAAGTCGACTAGCAACGGTCATTACACCTTGCTCTTCCACTCACATTACAACGGGTTAGATTAATCACAGGGTGTATGCCCCCTGTAGCCTTCCCAGGCTTCTGCCTACGAAAATAGTCTTCATGCAGCACTACAACGACATTCACCTTCACGGAAGCTCAATAGAAGTCTCGGAAGCTCACTAGAAGAAGGTAAGAAGATGGGGAAGATGAGAAAAGATGGGGAAGAAGAGAAAATCCAAACAAGAGAAAACAAGATGAAAGAGGAAATTAAGATTCCGACAGGCTTCTAGTCCGGATCCTGACTAACAAGCCATCCTTGCTTGTAATAGTTTGGGGAGAAAGACAGCAAACGTGAGTACTGTTGCACCGTCTTCTACTCGAGGATGTCGTCTTCTGTTGCGAGAAGAAGGCTTCTTTCTTCTTCTCTTCGCTGCTCCGACTACTCTGTCTTCTGGGATCTCTTACCCATAAGACCGTCCGTACGTAGATCCTAAGTGCTCTACTAGACGAGCCAAGCTACACTTCCACAACTGCTGACAGTCACCGCCACTCAAGAAGAACACTTCTCATGCACAATTGGGAGCGAATTCAAGGAAACCCACCACCCAGAAGACATGAACAAAGCTTCTGCACTCAAATCAACAATCCATTCCCCGAGAAGAAGTCACAATGACATTGGGAAGCTCACTCCATCTACTTCCTGCGCCTACTCCTCGACACACCAGTCTAGTTAACAGGACTGCACGAGGATGCCGTTCCCTGTTCCTAAACTGTCCACTACCTCTATCTACATCTTTGAACCACTGCTGGTACGAGCATGCAGACCCCTCATGTGTATTCTCAGACTATTTGTATGTTTCCAACAACGGGTGTAGTGTGCGAAGAACTGTCTATCATGTGTCTCCCCTCTAATGTGTCTAGTCTGCCTGCACCATAAAATCGATGTGTGTGTTCAGCAGCTACAGAACTCTATTCCCTACTCTTCGATCCTACTTATGTCACTGCCATGAGAACACAGAGGAGGCGACCACCAGGGAGAGAGAGGCGCTGACAAGAGGCTGCCACCCCACATGCAAGCGGTTCTCCTTCCTAATTAGCCATCCACCTTGTTGCTCCTATGCTACCTATGCTGCCACATGGTATCCTAACTAATTTTACACTGAAAAACTGCCATCCTTAAGATAGCATGTTCGATCCTACTAAATTTGGAGTTGTCACTTCGGTTACTATCTAATCTGATTGCTCAAAGGCAACCTCTACCTGATCTGCTCCTATCGGAGTTCCTAACGCGGCTTCTGATAAGCTAGGAAGCCCTGCAGTTACCTCGGGTGTCACTGAGGTGGCTCCCTCCTCATCGCTCTTCGCTGGCCCTGTTGTCGCTGCGGCTGCGTCTTCTTCGGCTTCGGCTTCTGCTTCGGAAGACGAAAGCGTCTTCTGCGGAGCAGAGTCGACCGGTGTCTCTTCGCTCTTCTGGAGCATCAGCTCGGTACTAGGGACCATGGCGACCTCAAAGGGGTCCGGGGAAGTCACTTCCTCCATGCGGAATACTGCTGCTTCGCCCATGTCATCTTCTCCTCTGCGAGGACGGTGATCTTCTCCCGCACTCGGAGGACCTCCTGATTGCGCTGCTGTACACGCGCCTGCATCTCCTGGTTGCTCTTCCGAAGTTGCCTAGCTCCTTGGCAGAAGCGGCTGCTTCCGCCTTGTATCTTGCTGCGAGCTTCTCCGTGGTGCGGAGACTAGCTTCTAGCGACTCCGTCTTCTTCTGGTCTGCTTCCTGTCGCAGCAAGGTGCGCAGACCGAATCCAGGTTGCAAGGGCGTCTCCTGAGTCTTTGCTCTCTTCTCCAGCAACTCCATAGCTGGCTGGATCTCTGTGTGGAAGAAGGCGCTGAACTCTTCCAGTCTTCTTCCTGCGGAAGACAAGTTCATCTCCACCACTCGCTCTGAGGTGTCGACCTTGTCTTCCAGAGGCAAGGAAGCCTCTTCCACCACAATGGCCTTCATCTTCTGCGCACGAGAAGAAGCTACTCTTCTCATCTTCCGGGGTGGAAGATCCCTCATGGCAGGAGCGGTTCTCTTCACTGCGCTTCCCCGCATCGCAATAGGAGTATCCCTTTTTTTCTTGTTTTCTGGAGTCTTCGGAAGACTCCCAGGTGTTGCAGAAGTGGTCTTCTGCTCCGATCGGGTACTCAGCAGTTCTTCTTCCGAGTCGAACTCCAATCCTGAATGAATGAGGGAGGTGAGCTTCCTAGGTACACTTTTAGGACCCATCTTCCTCGGCGGCGTGGCGTCTTCCGACCCACTAGACTCATCTTCTCTAGTCCTCCACCTTCGCCCGTCTTGAAGGTCTTCCGAGTCCTCCACCTTCGCCCAAATTTCTTCTTTCTCCTTTGTAAGCTCAGCGACTGTGACCTGATACTCCTCTCGACTTCGCTGCAAGTCGGCTTTCTGTGTTGATAACTCCTTGTGTCGATCGGAGAAGCTCTTCGTCGACACTTTAATCTCCTCGTCCTTCGTCTTCACTGCGGTCTTGAGCTCCTCGCATTGACGCCGAAGGTCTTCAAGCTCCTTCTCAGTCTCCAACCGAAGCTTCATGGCATTCTTCGCCTCTTCACAAAGATTGTTCTTCTCCTATCGCCAGTTATCCTTGCTAAAGTGTACCACTACGAACAATTTGGGCAAAGTCATCATCTTTCTGACTTTGTCTTCATACTCTTTTCTGTTCTCATCCAGAAATCTAAGGATTAGAACTACTATCTCTTCGTCGAAGAGCATCGCTCTTTGAAACTTTTCATGTGAAGGTCTTCTTCCGAAGACTCTTCTTAAGAAAGCTCTTCTCTTCACAATTACTCTTCTTCACTTAAACTAATCTATTCGTCTTCTATCTTCATTATTTCTTCTACAAACTTCTACATTTCAAGCATCTTCTGTAAAAAATTGAAAAAGTGGGTTCTACATACTTCTCCCCCCAGATGTGAGCGACCCCGCAAACACATGAGCAGTAATACCGCTTGATTCTTCCTCCATTCACTCGAGTAGCAAAAAGATTTCCTTCTAAGTCTTCAAGTTGGACTGATCCATTGCTATAATGTTCTGAAACTCTGTATGGTCCCATCCATCGCAGCTGCAACTTCCCTGAAAAATTTAGCATACCGACTATCATATAGCAAAACTAGATCTCCGTCGTTCACATCTACCTTCTTTAATTTTTTATCATATTTTTCTTTTCGCTTCTCTTGTATGACCTTAGTTTACTCCAAAGATGTCTCACGGTCTTCTTCTAGTGCCATCAAATTATGTAGTCTAATGAGCTGACTCTCTTCTGCAGACAATCTATCATGTGACATAATTCTGTAAGTAGGGATTTCGAATTCAATGGATATGATGGGATGCATTCCATAGACTAAGAAGAATGACGTCTGTCGTGTCGTGATCTTCTCTGTATTTCTAAATGCCCACAGCGCTGCATCCAACTTGGTATCCCAATCATAAGCATGATTGACAGTCACTTTGCTCAAAATCTTGCACATTAAACCATTACTCTTCTCAGTAAGTCCATTTGCCTTAGGATTATATGGAGTAGTTTTCCGATGCTTGATCTGAAAATACTTTGTCAATGCTTCTATAGTGCTATTCAAGAAGTGTGTACCCTTATCGCTCACCAGTTCTAATGGACATCCAAACTTGGTGATGATATTCTTATGTAAGAAAGTCGCCACTGTCACCGCATCATCTTTCTTTGTTGCTTCAGCTTCTACCCACTTCGTTGCATAGTCAGTAGCAACCAAGATGTATCTTCTGCGTGTCTTTTCCGTTGCTGTCTGAATGGGCTCCACAAAATCAATTCCTCACTTCTCAAATGGTGCAAGGGGTAAGATAGAATGGAGTGGTCACTGAGTAGTTCGAGTAGGCTTACCTACTCGGTGGCAACTATCACACTTCTTAATGATTATCTGCACATCTTTGTACATGATGGACCACCAGTATCCTGCATCCAGAATCTTCTTCATTGTGTTGCGAAGGACATAATGACCTCCTACTGATTCAGAATGCATGGCTTCCACTATTCTTGATACTTCTTCCTCCTCCAGACATCTTTGCAACTCTTCATCGGTCCCCTTCTTGAACAAAATGTCACTCTTCAGCTCATATGGTCCAACCTTGTGTATGAACACCGTGCGTTGCTCCACGTCCATACATCAGGACACTATAATGTAGACAAGTATCTGTATATTTCATGGTACCTACTCGAATGAGCTGCTGTCGGTTGAAAAAGTTCTTCATCTAGAAAATCATCCGCCACGTTATCTTGTCTTTCTCCTGTTCGTAACCGGAACAAGTAGTCCGCATTCTCATGATGTTTACCTGCCCAAGTTTGAACTGTGAATTTGAACTCCTGCAGTAACAACATCCATCGTGCTATTCTTCCCGACAAATCAGAGTTTTGCACCAGATGTTTTAAAGCATAGTGATCCACATAGAATACAAACTCACACCCCAACAAGTAGTGTCAAAAATTTTCTGACAGAATACACCATCCCTAATGCTTCACGCTCTATAGTAGAGTAATTTTTCTATGCAGCAGACTCTCTGCAGCAGACAGCTGTCTACTTGCATAGTAAATTAGATGGTCCTTCTTTTCACTATCTTTCTGACTCAGTACCACTCCAATAGCAAACACCGACGATATCAACATACACTTGAAAGTGCTGACTCCAATCTGGTGTTGTCATGACTGGAGCTTCAATCAACTTCGTCTTCAGCGTTTCAAAAGCTTCTTGTCTCTGTTTCAGCCAAAGGTACTCAGTAGACTTCTTCAACAACTCTGTTAGTGGTGCTGCCAAGATTGCATAGTCTTTGATAAACCTTCGGTAGTAGCCCACATGTCATAGGAATCCTCACAACTCACTAACATTAGAGGGGAGGTTCAACGTTACTATGACTTGGACCTTATCTACATCTACTTCAATGCCTCGTTGCGTCATAATAGAATGTCCTCTGTCATGGCAAAGAAACATTTTTCTCAGTGTAATGCCAACTGAGTCTCTCTACAACGCTGAAAAACTATACCAAGGAATTTATACGATCTTCCCTTAGACCAAAAACACAAAAATCATCTATAAAAATTTCTAAGAACTTCATAAGATACTCCTGGAAAATGTTTGTCATCATTCTCTGAAATGTGGCAGGAGCATTACACAAACCAAAAGGCATCTTATGATACGCAAAAGTACCCCAGTCGATGATAAAAGTAGTTTTGTCTTTGTCTTTTTCTCTAATGGATACTTGATTATATCCTGAAAATCCATCAAGAAAACTATAGCACTTATGACCAACTACCCTATCCACAATAGAATCTGTAAAAGATAAGAGGTGATGGTCTTTCCTGGTTGCTGCATTTAGTTTTTGAAATCTTGACATACTCTAATTTTACCAGTCTTCTTCTTGTGTACTATCACTATAGGTGATACTCATTCACTGCTAAGGACAGGAAAGATAATACCAGCACTTAAGTACTTATCAATCTCATCTTTGACTAAGAGGGAGTATTTCGGATTTAGCCGATACTGTCTTTGTCTCACAGGTACATGGTTTTCCAGCAGGTCAATTCGATGTTGATCCCACTTCACAGGAATATCCTTCATGTATTCTAACTTCCAGGCGAACACATCATGATAGTAAGTTAACATGTCGCGGTACACCTCCAATTCCGCTCCCTGTAACTTCGCTGTGATCTTCAAGACCTTCCCTTCTTCGAGGATCAAATCCACTATTGCTGACTTCAGTACCATTCCTTCAGTGTGGCTTATATCTGAACTTCCCTGTCCCAACTGTGATTGCTATTCTTCGTCAGGCCCTTCATACTGTTCTTCTTCTTCTTCTTCTATCTCATAGCATTGCAAGTAGTTCACAACTATGTAGGTCCTGAACTCTCATTCTCTGAGCTAGTGCTTGAAAATGAAGAGTCTTCATCCGAAGTGTACATTGAGTCTGTTGAAGACGTCTCACCCTGGTGTGACATTTTTCTCCAACTTACTGATACACATTTATCCTTAGGTTTCATTGGATCATTAAAGGATAGCTTTTGTTTGTACCAATCAGTAAGTACCTTAGCACTATATAGCCAAGGTCGACCTATCAGTACTCCATAACCAGCTTTAACCAATGGTCTTAGCTCTATGTAAGTGATTTTGAAGACTTTCCCACCAATTCTTGTGAGAATATCTCGTAGCACTCCCAAAGGTCTTCTTCTGCTCTGGTCCGCCATCCCAACACCCTTGGTGTTGATTCGAACTTTGTGTATCCCAATTCATGTGCAGTATCCTGTGTGATAAGGTTCACACTTGATCCATAGTCTATAGGTACATGCTTTATTAGACATTCATCTATTTCGATGTCTGCTTCTGAGGATCCTAAGTCTTACGATCTCACTTGAAATACTGAAGGCAACTTCTTCGCTTTGGTCTTCGCCGGTTTTCTTAAGGCTGCCAGCAACAACTTTCTATACAACCTATTATCTTCGACCAACTACTTTATCATTATGTTAGCCTGTTGGTTCAGTAAGTCCTCTACTACATTATAATTGGGCTTACCACCTAAGTAGTCTTCTTTGTTTGCTCAGTCTCTTGATGTCGAATATCTTCAGACGAATAGTCTTTGGTCTTCACCTTCACCAGCCCTTCATGACTCGGTTCTGCTCCATTCATCTGTTTACTCAATTCCTTACCGAGTAGTGTTTTCACTTCTTCTGAAATGTCAGCAGTTAGTCTTGTCGAAGTCTTCTTCGTCCTCTTGTCTTCTTTGCAAACTTCGGCCAAATCCAACTTCGTCCGCTTCTCTGCCGAATCACACACTTGTTCTGTCAAAGTTTTGTGCATTTTCTTCTTCTTCTTTAAGTCTTTTCGCTCAGTCTTCTTGAGGTCCTTCTCCTCCTAAACTGCAGCTTCCGCTAAAATCTCCCCCTTTCGAAATAGTCTCTTCCCACTTCGAGTCTCCACTTTGTTTACCAGAATGTCCTTATCTTCTGACCAACCATTTCCGTCTTCCTCCTGTGAATCTTTGATCTTCAGTTCTTCCACTAATGTTCACCCCTGCATCTGGTCATGTTTGGATGGAAGGTGGTTGAAATCTTACACCAGTCTTCTAGGCCGGTTTATTTGTATAGTCAATGGCTCCATGTTTACATTTACCACATTTTTCACACAGTGGCATATATCCTACTTGTTTCTTCGGATGAGGACAACTAGGAGCCCAATGACCAACGACTCCACAATTAAAACATGACGTACCAAGAGTTGGTGGTCCTTGGTAACCTGCAGGTGCAAACTTCCGTTGAGAGACGTTAGTTATCATTTGTCTGGTTATAAAGCGTTGCATGTGTACCGGACGAATTGTAGTGAATTGTTGGGGCTGAGTGGGCACCATAGCATCATCTTGAGCTTGTACTCCATAGACATCATCTTCACACTCCACGAAGTAGTTGGGTTCATACCATGGCGCCCATTCCACTGAATGTGTAAGACGGTTGGTTATTAAAACATTCCGTGTTGACGTGTCCAGGTTTCCAACAGCTAGTACATCACAAATTTGGACGAGAACCAGATGGTGACTTACGTCTTTCTGACATTCTTACCAACTGCACCTTGAGGTCTTCGAACTTCTTGAGAAGGTCATCAAGTGCGTGATCTTTAGGTGGTGATGTTCTCTTCACCATCGGGGTCTTGACTTTGTTCTCTTC